>PVJC01005524.1:31022-58816 GCA_004026665.1 Murina feae | reverse complement strand
GGCTCCTTCCTCACCTGCCTGCCAGTAGCGCTGCATGCCCTGTCCGTTCTCTGCCTGCTGGGGTTGGTCTTTGCAGACTCACCTAAGTCTGATGGGTCTGAGCCTTGCTGGAAACCCAAGGCTCCCACTGCTGTCAGAAGGACTGACAAGACCTCACAGCCAGGGAGCCTCTCTCCAGCCAGCCATGCCTCCAGCCAACACCCTGTGCTCATACCTGGAGCTATTCATTCTTTCCAGAACAAGGAGGCCTGTGTGTGCTGACACGTTCGTGCTGCTGCACCTTTGTCCAGGCTGCTCCCTCTGCCTGATTGGTTATGCCTCCCACCTCCCCCAGGTCTGTAACATTTTTTCATTCCTCCAAGGCCTAGCTCAGATATCAAATCTCTGCAGTTCCCCTTTCACCAACCCTCATCAGAACAAACAGTTCCTTCCTATACATCGTTTCCCAGTTTGGGTGACACTTCTGTAGTCTCACACCTTGCATCTACAGGGCTTACTGCGTGGCCTGCCTGGCATGCAATATACATTCAGTGCTCCTCAGATTTTCACTGCTGCTGTCCTAAATCACAGAATAGTCTTCACCCTGATATAATTTGTCTTCTTAAAATACATCCCCCAACAGGTCACTGCTCCATCAAAATTTTAGGTGCCATCTGTGACTTACCCTGTGTCTTGGGCTGATGGAGACTTAGAGTAATAGTCAAACAGTTGAAGTTACTTAGTAAGTTTGGAAGGTTCACATAATGCCCACCTCTCTTGTCTATACCCGGAAGTTCTCCAGCATAGCACTGTTCAGAGTTTTAAATTCATACTCATGTATTTATCTTCCTAATAGTGTCATTTTTAAAAGACAAAGTCTATTCTTTCATTCCTGTATTCTGTCCTCAAGTTCCCACATCAGCTCTCAGGAATGCCCATGAGGTCATATTTATTTCTGGGTGTTAGATAGTAAGTTCACTTTCTCTATTGCCCATTTGCTGGACAATGGCATATAGACAGCTGAGAACAGAAGTATTGTTTGCTGTCTCCCTTCCAATGATCTTAATCTGCATCTACTATGCAACGTGCCTCCTGTAATGTTCCTTTCTCTTACACTCAATGCTCTCCATAATAACTGGTCTCACAGTTTTGTCTGAGCTTTTTTTTTTTTTCCTTCTATACACTGTAATTCTTATAGATGGAATCTTAAAATGCTAAAAATGAAAGTCTTTTTTTTTCCTTTTGTCTCATTCTATTATGAGATATTTCAAGCAATTACATATTCATGAACTGGAATCCTATGTGAAATACAAAGGATTTTAAGTAATTAAATTTGAGTTCTCTGGTTGAGGAATGACATTTAATAATTGTTTGGACATTCACAGTTCCATTGGTCATTGATGGCATTTAAAGTAAAAAACCAAAAACACTATCTTAGAGTAAAAGGATTTTAATATTTTAAGTGAAAGCAAAATAATGCTTAGAGAACCAATGAATATACCCTGAGTTCCTGAGAGAATATTTCCTTCCAAAAATAACAGTATTGTTTGTTTCCATTTAGAGAACTTAAAACATAAACTAAGTCACACTTTGGTCCCTTTGGAGAAATGTTATACATATTTCCCAAAACATGTGCAGGAAGAGCAAGCTGGGGTAAGCTGAGCTGGGAAGCAGTAGCTACTTTTCAAACATAGAGCACTTAACAGATGTCTAATTCTCTTTATTCTGTTCACAAGGCAGATAAAGGCAGACTAAGCCAGTGCAAAATTTTGGCTGCAGAGCAGATGAAATATACATGTCAAGACACCCTTTCAGTTTCCTGTGTGTCTCACTCCACTCCACTGCATGTTTGCAGTTTACAGAAGTTTTCTACTCTGCAGTTTCTTCCTTGATCTATAAAGAGCATCTATTGATCTTATTGGGGAAAAAAACTATTTGTTTTGCTTCTATACCTAATAGAACATCTAGTGAAGTATTAAGAAAGCACTGGCTATCATTTTATGACACTGATCAGTCAAATTCTCAAGGCTTTTTTTTTTTTTTGTCTTTGAGGCTTTTTATTACCCTATCAGCATTTAAAAATATCCAAAAGAAGACCCCCCAAACCCAGAAGCCATGAAGGTACAGATTAATCTATAAAATAATGAAAAATATTAATGTGACCAAAAATATAACTTTAACAAAGTTAAAACATAAACAGAAGAGTGAGAGAAAATATTTGTAGGACATCATGATATAGTAAATCCCTAATATATAAAGATATAAAAAGTTCTATATAAAGATGTCATGTAAATCAGTTAAATAAACAATTAATTGGAAAATGAGCAAAGGGCCTTAACAAGCAATTCAAAGAAGAAATACGAGAGAGAGAGAGAGAGAGAGAGGGAAGTAAACAATGTCAAATAATTGCAAAATAAGAACAAAATACAAGTTTTCATCTGAGATGGGCCAAAATTTAAGATTGTTCATATTAAATGCTTGTAAGAAAGAGGACAGAAGTAGATGTTTACTATAATGTTGAGTATAAGTAGGTAAAGGGCAATTGGACAAAAGTTATCAAAATTGTAAATGCACATATATTTTTAACCTATAATTTTACTCCTTGATAGTTGTCCTACAGAAATAACTGTATGTTTATATGGATGCTTATTTACTACACTAGGGGCCTAGTGCACAAAAATTTGTGCATTCGGGAGGTCCCTCAGCCCGGCCTGTGCCCTCTTGCAGTCTGGGACCCCTCAGGGGATGTCCACCTGCTGGTGTGTCTGGCCAGCCTGGGTGAGGGGCTGATGGCTGTTTGTAGGCTGGCCAAGCCCCCCAGTGTGGATCCTAATCCCATTGGGGTGTGGCAAGCCTGGGTGAGGGGCTGAGGGCTGTTTTCAGGCTGCTCACAGTCCCTTCAGGTTTTGGGTCCCTACTGGGGTGCCTGGGCAGCCTGGATGAGGAGTTGAGGGCCGTTTTCAGGCTGCCCACAGTCCCTTCAGGTTTTAGGACCCTACTGGAGTACCTGGCCAGCCTGGGTGCAGGTCTGAGAGCCTTTTTCAGGCTTTCAGGCTGCCCACAGCTCCCATTGACCCAACGTCCCAGCAAGGCTGGCTGGAATCAGGTTTCTGGGGTTTATTTATCTTATATAATTGAAACACTGTTGTTTTGAGCTGAGGTCTAGGCAGGTAACAAAGCCTCCTGTTTGCTTCAGATCCATGGCTTCTATAATTGAAACAATGTTGCCTTAGTAGAGGCCCAGCCAGCTTAGGCAGACAGTTTCCTCCATCGCTGGCGTAATGGAAGCCTCCTGTTTGCTTCAGCTCTGTGGCTTCTATAATTGCAACTATGTTGCCCTGAGCAGAGAGAGGCCCAGTCGGCCTAGGCAGATAGTTTACTCCTGGTGCAAAGGAAGCCTCCTGTTTGATCTAGTTCCGTGGGGTTAACCCATCTTGGCTGGGTTAATTTGCATACAGCTGCTCTGATTGGCTGGTGGGCATGGCTTGGCTGGTGTGTGTGGCTTAGGTGTCCTGGAGAAACGATCAATTTCAATATTACTCTTTTATTAGAGTAGATTAGTTTATCCTATATAATAAAACCCTAATATGCAAATCGACCAAATGGTGGAATACCAGTTGCTATGATGAGCACTGAGCATTGACCACCACCGAGGACAGCTCCTGCATTGAGTGTCTGCCCTCCAAGAGGGAGGTGACTGGCAATCAGAGGGTGGGGCCAGCCAATGGGCAAGGCCAGGCCACCAGCCAAGGCAGGTGTCAGCGGCATGGGGGAGGGGGATGGAGGAGGGGGGTGGGGGAACTCTCCTCCAATCCCCCTGCCCACCGGTCACCCCACAGATGGCCCTGATCGCCAGCTGGACCTAGAGACCCTCCCCTATATATTGAGAACAGTCTCTTAGATTTAAAAATTAAAACCTGGCAAGGCTACTCTAACACTGAAAAAACAGGATGATGTAGCAATGATAAGCATGGACTCTGGCTTGCACATTTTATGGTCAGCCCTGATACTGACACTTATAACTGTGTGACAAAGCCAATTATTTAACTTCTCTATGCTTTAGTTTTTCCACCCATAAGATGGGGAAAATGGTCCTACTGCCTCAGAAGGATCATGTTATATACTACTTTTTATAATCAGGGCAAAAAAATGTAGCTGTCCATACAATAGCAAGATGCCTTTCTCCTGTATGAAAAATATGGTCACTGGTGCATTTAGGATTGTGAGAGGGCACAGGTCGGGTTGAGGGATCTCCCACCCTCTCCCCCACCATGCTCAAATTTCATGTACTGGGCCTCTAGTTTGCAAATAATTGAAGAAAACTTCAAAGCTCTTCTATAGGGAGCTCTTTAAATACATTGTGGTAATCTACACAATTCTCTATTATACATTCAAAGTTTAGGCTAGATCTTTCCCAAGATATATTTTGAAGAGAGAAAGTCACAAGACAATTTGTACAGATAATATGATCCAATTTTTTACCTAAGCATTTGAAAATCATGTAGATAAGTGTTTACGTGCATATGCACAAATAAAGTTCTAAAAGGATCTATACCACAGTGGGATGTTCCAAGAAAGCAGGTATTAAGAGGCAACTCCCTTTCTAGCTTTATACTCTTGAATACTGTTTCAATTTTTTACAGTGATGTGAGTTGCTTTTTAAATTTTAACAAAAAATTGAAGAGAAATCTTATCTATATTACTGTCACGAAGAGCAACTCACCAAGTTTTGAGACCCCTAAAAGACCACATTTACCTTTAAATATCGAGTTCTTGTTATGGTCCCTTCTCTTGGCAGTGGAATAGAGATGCATTATTTTGAGTTTTGTGTCTGACCCTTTTCCCAATGATTTTGTCTTCCTCGTTTCCACACGTTGTGTCCCCACAGAGGGAAATCAGACCTTTGGTGATAGCCATGCGAATAAATCAGTGTGCATGGTCTGGGGCAATGGGCTGGAAGTGCCTGAGCCGGGAGTCACACAGAGGGAGTTCAAGAAACCAGCCAGAGACCACACCTGGTGCGTGACCTGCTGTGAATGTGTTCACACACCTCCCCAGCCAGGCTAATGTTGTGTGGCCACTCACACTGAGGCCCAGGAAGCACAAGTATTCTAGAAAAAAATCTTAGCCACACAACAGGGCTTCTGTCAGCTGGGCACTGTTAACCACAAGAACTTCGGCTTGGTCTTCCGTGAGGGCAAAGACGCTCTCTTCCAGGATGACTGTAAACTCACACAGGAGTCTATGAATGACAGAATGTTTTTCCTACTCACCAGTGTTCCAACATACGTTGTTTTTCTGATTTCTACTCTCCTGGGCAAGTCTCTATTGAGTGGATATACTCTTGGACTATGGAAGATATTTATTAGTCCTTGTGGACTGTGTATTTCCTTATTTAGGGAATCCATCACAACGTCTGCATAGATACTGCATAGATAGTGTTTTGGGGAAAATGGTACTACTGCCTCAGAAGGTTTAAAACCCTGCTCTCCTGGAAAAACTATGCCCTGGTGTGTAATATTTACTGATTTCTGTAGCTGCAACTCCCATGACCAATTTCAAGACACCAAAACAATGTCACTGAATGTCAGTTGGGAAGATATATGTACACACAATAGCACACCATTTTATAGTACTTCCTACCTCAAGAGCAGAGGTAATAGGAAGTGATGAGTTGTATGTAGGACATTTCAATACAATTGATTTAATCATGTGTTCCTATAATTTAATTTCTAACAATGGCTGTGGCTAACAGCTGGTTCACAAAATTCCTGAAATTTAACAGCTAGGTCTTGCAAGTCAATATAAGCCAGGCCAGCACTCCCCTGCCACTACTATGCTGCAAGGTATCATGGGTATTCTTTTTTCTGGAAGAACCTCAGTCATTGTTTCCTTACCAAAACCCAGATCTCCCTATGTTTCGGACAATATTTATGTCTGCTTGTATGTAGACAGAGGCGTCTGTATTCACATCTCCTTGTGCTTGCTGTGGGTGCTAGTCAGCGCAGTAGATAAGGAAAGGCAGAATGTTAAGTCAAACAGATCAGTGACTGCTGTGTGCCAATGTGCAATTTAATTCACCTTTGGCTCTTAATCTAATATGTTTTATATTGCATATTATATAATAACTAGAGGCCCACTGCACGACATTCGTGCAGAGTGGGTGGGGGGGGCCCTCAGCCTGCCTGTGCCCTTTCGCAGTCCAGAAGCCCTCAGGGATATTGACCTATGAGATTGTTGTAAATAGAAAGAGATAAGACAGGTAGAGAATGTATTTAAACTCAAAGCAGGTGTGAGATTCAAGGATTGACATACGTAAAACCCTTGGCACATCACAAGAGCGCTGCACATATTAGCACTTTTCTCTCCAACACACACCTCCACAGATCCCCGCGTAATTCATGGGAGCTACTTAGAGAGACTTGCAGGACTAGGCAGGCTGAACCTGCCTCTCCTTTTCTTTCTTTTTACTCAAGTCGAGAATCAGATTGGGAGAAACACTGACTTTCTCATTCCGGTGCCTGGCAACCGTCTGCTGTTTAATCCTGCCAATTAGAGTTGCCATTGTGGGGTAGACATAGAAGCGTCCTGGTTTTGTGATAATACTCCTCTGAGTCACCAAGGTTGGATAACCAGCACTGCTCCTTCTCGGGGGAAATCTCAGCCTCGCACAGCTGTTTGGCTGCACATGCCTCTCCAGGGCGCTAGGCCTACATCTCAGGGAGCCTGAAGGGAGTTTTTAATGTTTTAAATAGAAAAACTATGTATCGCAGCAATTTGAGTTCTTCCCTAATTACTTAATCAAGTCACATGCTTTACACATGTTACTAGATGATTATTATTATTTTAGAACATCAGAAATTCACTTTAAAATGCATTGGGGAAAATATACAGGGGAAATTACCCAAAAAATTGCTAGAAAAGAAGAAAGACAGGCACGCCCAACTTTTCCTGGAAATACAGCGTACTATAATTAACAATGAAGTGCTAGGTATTGGTTTGAACAACAAGAAAACTTAGGATCACATCTAAAAACTGGCTAAAGGATATGTAACAATTCACAAAACAATAAAAGAGAACTTTTCAACGAAGGGGGAAGCTGGAATGCCCTCCCCTCGCTCTATCCGTTCAAATTTAAGCCCCTTTCAAGTCCCAGCTGTTTCCCGAAGGCTCCAGTAAACCTTTAGGGACCCATGTCTGAATTCCTGCAGCTCTGCAACTTGTCAGTACTGCGTGGTGTGTCCTTTCCTCTCATTTTGTACTGTTATCCTTTGCAGAGATGCAAATAGTCGTACTGAACATCTGCCTTTGAGAGCAGAAAACATGTACTGTACTTTTATATAACTTCATGTTACAGACGATTCAATTCATGAACGAATGAACCGAAGAATCAACAAACGAATGAACAACTACAGATTTGGGCAAAGTACAACTTCTGTGGCCCTTAGTGTGCTCATCTGGCCTTACACAAGGAGGTCACATTGATTCAAGTTAAAAATGAGGCTTTTGCTATAAATGTGGTTTACTGGCTTCAGGCCACTGGGACTGACATTTCTGTGAGTGATCTGGCTGCTCCTAACAACCTCTCTTCATCTGCTTGGAAAAGCAAGTAGCCAGGAAGGGACCCCTGGTATTCATTTGAGACCTTACCCTTTGGTTTCCATTTCTTTTCTAGTTCCTAATTTCTCTAGGACAGTGATTTCCAATGTGTGGTTGTATGATCACCTTATCAGACCACCTGTGGCCCTAATTAAACATGCAGATGAATGGGGGTGAGGCCTGGCTTGCATCTCCCCAGTGACTCTTATGTACTTTAAAGTTTGAGACTCTTATTTAGAAGAGAGGGAATAGAAACAAATGTGCTATGTTGTGTTTATTCTGACACCACCACTAAAGGTAGATTTTATTATTTTCTTTCAGTGATAAGTCTCAGACACTAACATATTGATGAGACAAATGGCCTTTGGCCCCATGGTGAGTTAGAACTAAGGCTGGCTTCCAAAGCAAGTCTGTTTGACCCATGTCCTCAGTTCTTTCCATGACAACACACTGCCTACCCCACTACTACTCAGACCACCTTGCATTTGTATGCGTTTGAGATCCCAGGTTCCAGCTGATTTCTATATTGACCCAAAATGATCTCTGAGGTGCTGCTCCACAGCACACTTGCCATAAGAGCTAAAATCTCAAAAAGCAACTCAGTTTAGTTCCCACCACCAGCACTATGTATCTTTATTTTATTTTTATTGTATTTTATTGGGGTGACATTAGTCTATATGAACATAGAGGTTACATGTGTTGATTACTATTTTACAAAATCTGTTCATAGGACCAGGTGCCCACCACCCAAAGTCAAATCTTCTCCTGTCACCTCATATTCGGACCACTCTCTTCCCCTACCCACCTCTCTCTGGCAACCATCACACTGCTGTTTGTGTACATGTTTCAGTTTTATATTCCACATATGCATTAAATCATACAGTTCTTAGCTTTCTCTGTTTGACTTGTTTTACTTCACAAAATGTTCTCAAGATTCATCCATGGCTGCAGTTTGCCCCCATGTACAAAAATTAATTCAAAATGGACCAAAGACTTAGAAATAAGACCTGAAACTATAAGTTACATAGAAAAACAATATATAGGTACCAAACTTATAGACCTGGATGACAGAAAGCACTACTTCTATACTCTGGCCGGAGCACAGAGGCGTGCAATTCAGTTCAGATCAGCAGGTCACTGGTAGGCCAAAGCCGAGCATTGGAATTAAAAGAAACATCGACAACTGCTTTCACTAGGCCACATGGCAATGGAAGAAGAGGGGCCCTTGGGAAGGCTGGAGCACCTCGGGAGGATCGGAGCAGCCTGGCCAGCCTGCCCTGACTGCCCCCGAATGTGGGACCCCCTTTCCTTGAGCATTGTCTGGATTTAATGACTTACTTCTAATGGAAAGGACACTGCAAAAACTATGATATGTTACTTCAGAGATGAGCTTACAAAAAGACTGCTGCTTCCGTCTGACATGTTAAAACTATAAGACTTGGTGAGGCAGAAGGAGGAGCAAAAATGATGCCCAGATTTTTGGACTGAACACCTGGATGGATATGGTGTTTTTTACTGGGATGTTGAAGATTATATTAAAGTAGTTTAAGAAGGAATATATTCTTAATCATGATTTTGGATTTGGATGTGAAGTTTGAGATCTCATGTGAAATCCAAAATAAAAAAAAAAAGTCTGCTAATCAGGTCAGATTTCAGTCTGGAGCTCAGAAAAGAAGTTTTGGCTTCAGTGTAAATTTGGGAGTTTTCAGAGGGAAAAGAAAACACCAACCATATGGGATACTATAGGGGGACCATGTGCTTATACTTTCTCTCCCAACTGTAGTACCATGTGAACTAAGGATGGGTCCTCCACACCTGGCAGACACACACACACATACACACACACACACACTACACCCGTGTGGTATGGTAGTGATAGCCCAAAACGACACATACTACCATGGGAACGTGGTCACAGATTACGCAGCTGGTCTCCTTTTTCCCTTTATAGATGTTGTCAAAAAATGGGTTTCTCTGGTGATACCTTTTTTAGTCTCCCTGTTTCCCTGACTACAGGTTGAGAATCATGAAAAGCCTCTGGGTGCTTTTTAGTGGATGTTTCTCTTTGGAGCGTGGTGACTGAATGACTGTATTCCTAGTCCCAATTCAAAGGCTACTACTGTATTAATTACAGCATTCACCTTTTGCAACTGAATCTCAGAATGTGTTTGCGTAAAACACCCCCAGCTCTAGAATTGAAGACCCATTTCATCACAACAAGCTCAAACTCCAACTCCTCTCCTGCTTTCTTGGGCTGGTGTTGCCCCACCCCTCTCTGTCCAGACCTTCCTCTGCCACCTCCGTTCCAGACACAGGTGGTACTTCTGACTGCTATGCCTTTGCTCAAGCTGGCTCTAATGTGAGATTCCAATCCCATTCCTAACTAACTCCCTACGTAATTTGAGAAAGTTGTTAAAACTCTTCATTCACCATAAAGAGGCTCCATTGATCATTGGCACTGTCCTACCATTTATTGTTCTAAGTATTTCATGCATGTTTTCTCAAATCTTCCCAACACCATTGAAGGGGACATTGTTGTTCCCATGGTACAGATGAGGAAACCAAGAGAGGTTAAGCAAATTGCCCAAAGGTACACAGCTAGTGAGGCGCAAAGAGGGGATTAGAGCCTTGTTTTCCTTTACTTCTCCACTCACTTCCATGGCAGATATGTGGGTTTCCCCCCCATACACACACACCTACCAGCTGGGCATCCTGCAGTTGGATCCAGTTCTGATGCTGTTGCCTTGGAATCAGCATTCAGCTCCACAAGGTAAGAGCTCTGGTCCACAAGACTGACCCCTCCCTTCGGGCACTAAATGCAGACCTCAGGTTGTCACCCACACTTCTGACTGGCTGGCTATAAATCAGAGTTCACATAATTTGGGTTCAGTGATTTGCTAGAATTGCTCACAGAACTCAGGGGAAGACTTATTTACATTTACCCGTTTATCATATTTTAAAGGATATACTAAAGGACATAAACAGCCAGATGAAGAGATACATAGGGCAAGGTCCAAAAAATGTCCCCAGCAAGGGGTTTCTGTCCCCATGAAGTTGGGGTGTACTACTTTCCTGGTACATGGATGTGGTCACCAACCAGGAAGCTCTCTGAACCCCACGCCATATGGATTGTCATGGAGGCCTCCTTGTATAGGCGTGATTGTTGATTAACTCAACCTCTAGCCCTCTCCCCACACTGGACAAAGAAGAAGACTGAAAGGGCCAGTCCTCTAATCACACGGTCAGTTTCTGTGGCAATTAGCTCCACCGTCCTAAGGGGCTTTCCAAAAGTCACTTCATTCAAATGAACTCACGTGTGGTTGGCAGGGCCTCTTATACAAAGACACTCCCTTGCACCTTTATCTGCTCTGATCCCTTAGGGAATCCCAAGGGTTTCAGGAACTCTGTGCTCAATATATATTTGGTCCTCAAATGTTTGATAGTCCTCCTTTTAAGAACTGGAACTTAATTCTTCTCCCTTTGAGTGTGGATTGGACATAGTGATTCTCTCCTAATGAACAAATATAACCGGAGTGGCAGCATGGAACTTCTGAGACTCGATCAGAACAGGCATTAGAGCATCCTCTGTGCTCTTCCTCTCTCTCAGATCCCTGGCTCTGGGGGAAGCCAGCTGCCATATTGTAAGGACACTCAAACACCCAATAGAGAGGTCTGTGTGGCAAGGAACTGAGGCCTCTTGCCAACAGCCAGCAAAGAGCCAAGACCTCCTGCCAAAAGCCATGTGAATGAGCTGTTTTGGAAGAGGTTGCTCCAACCTCGTTCAAATCTTCAGATAACTGCAGTCTCATGAGGGACCCAAAGCTAGAACCACCTCACTAAACTGCTCTAGAATTCTTGATCCACAGAACCTGAGTGGTTTTAAGCTTCTAAATTTGGACAATTTGTTACACAACAACAGCTAACTCGATATCCTTGTTATAAAACATCCCAAGCGCTATTTCACACATAGTCTCTCTTTGACAACTCGTACTCTGAAGTGAATGATTCTGAAGCTACCAAAGGCCATAAGATAGAAGAAGCCAGGATCCGAGTCACTTGGATGTCCAATTGCACCCTGGGAAAATGCCCTTACTGTGTTCTATCACAAGCCTGGGGTTTGTGTATTATAGTAGCTGGTGCTGCTTACTCTTTTAATATTCCCTTCTCTTTCTCTCTCATAGCATTTATTGTTCTTTATCACATAAGATGTAACTGTTGGCACAAATATCCTTTTTTTCATTTTAGTCTACAAGTTGCTGTCTTTTAAAATATATATATTTTATTGATTTTTTTATAGAAAGGAAGGGAGAAAGATAGTCAGAAACATTGATGAGAAAGAAACATCAATCAGCTGCCTCCCACACACCTCCCACTGGGGATGTTCCCCCCAACCAAGGCACATGCCCTTGACCAGAATCAAACCTGGGACCCCTCAGTCTGCAGGCTGATGCTCTATCCACTGAGCCAAACCGGTCAGGGCAGTTGCTGTCTTTTTAGAGTAAACACCAAATGAGTGATTAAAGTGTACCTGGTTTTGTCAGAATATCTCAATTTTCACAATAACCCTGTAAAGCTGATTCTATTATTTTTCTGATTTTTCAGATGTGAAATCTGAGCCTGAGAGAGATTAAGTGACTTGTTCAAGATCTCACAGCCCAGAAGAAGCAAAGCTGACAAGTGTTCTGATCCCAAAATTCAAGCTCTTCCCTGCTCTGCTCCCCCTGGTGATCCTGTATCCCACCTAGCACCCAGCAAAGTCTCTTGCATACAGCTGTTGCTTAGTTAATGCCTGTGACTGCACAGATAAGTGAATGAACAAATGGTAATATGTTATGAGGGGGAAATATCATGAAAGCCCACAAGTAATCAAAACACGCTGCTGTCCTGAAATACTCTTTTCCTCATACAAATGCCCCTTTTTCCTTGTACGCATCTGAACTTTAGGATCTGGTGGCGAGGACACATAAAGAGACTCATTCACGGGATGAAAAGCATGCTTAGGGAATGCTTCATCCTATCTGCATTTTCCCAGAAAGAGGAGCAAGCGCATCAGGACATCAAACAAATCCAGGGCTTCTCTGAGGGGCCGACGCAGGAAGGGAAGCTGCTGAAATCCACAGGCACCTTGGAAGGAGGGGGCAGTAACTACTGTACCCATGATGGTGCCCGGTTCGCCAGAAACCTGCACCCATTCATGGGGCCTGGCCGGGAACCTCAGCAGCACCACAAAGCCCGATTGTTCCCTGGAGAACAACACGAGCGCGCGGGGGGAGAGTGGGTGCCCCGCGTGCCGGGGGAAAGGGGCACTAAAGGAGTCCCTGGCACCACCGCAGCAGGTCAGCCTGCACAGAGACGGGGACAGCACTCGCTGCCAAAAGAGCGGTCTCAGCAAGCTTACTCTGTGAGTGAAAATTCTATCAGATTTAAACTAAGAGCAGCTCAGGTTCCAAAATATGCAGCCGGGGCACCATGGGAAAAAGACTCTCCCTTCCTAGGGAGGCAGATACGCAGGGAACCGTCTCCAACGCTTTTCACGAAGGCAGAGCCCAGGTCTTCCTTTCAGATCTGCTCAGAATTGGCATTGGCTTCAAGTCGCCACCCTGCTTCCACCTTAAGGCCATGCCTTCATCTCCTCCAGTTCTCCCCGAGGGAGCATAACCGTCTTATGCTACAAGCCTTCCTGTTCCGAAATGAAAGCTGCTGAGAGTGGTCAGCTTTGGGGAGAGGAAGGGGATTGTTCACCTTCTTGTGTTCATTTTTTACCTTGCGTACTGATTAACTTCACTTTTATGATGTTAGGGTGAATTAGAGGAAGAACTGCAGCCATTGGGGTCTTCGTTTTTCCATTATCCTCTTTCAAAAGAAATCAAATTTTCTTGGTAGTTTTTAAACTACAAACCTCTGCCCTGAATCAATCTCTATTGTTCCCATAAACAAAGCCTTGCTTCTCCGAGAAAAGTGCATTCCATGTGTGTTCCTTGGAAGAGAATATTACAGAACACCTTCGCTGAACAGAAACAAAAGGGGGGGGGTATTAGATAGGGGTTTTGTGATTTTAGTATCACTCAACATGGTATAACCATATAGTACTCTTGTAGATAGACTCGGGTGATGTTTTCTCCCAGAGGACACTTGGCCATGTCCAGAACCAGTTTTGATGGTCATGACTAGGGGTGGGGAGTGTCCTGCTGGCATCTAGTGGCTAGAGGCCAGGGAGGCTGCTAAATACCCCACAGGACAGTTCCCACAGCAAAGAATGATCTGGTCCAAAATGCCTACAATGCCCACGCTGAGAAACCCTGATATAGGTGTGACGATTCTATTGTAAATCTGTAAAAATTCATCCTGAAGTTCAGGCTCATGGAATCACCGATTAGATGGGGAGAGAGGGAATCATGTCTTCACGGTTTGGATGACACACCTCGTGTGAAGTTGAGATTGGCCAGATTTGGGGGCAGTGCTTGTTCTTCCTGGTGATACAAGGCACTTGATAAATGCTTTGAAATAGAATCAAATCTACCCTTTATTCTTTGCCCATTTGCTTAACAAATAGATGTTGAATCTCTGCTAGGCTATCAGGTGGGCACGGTTTATAAGAGAAATCACGCTTAACTATGAGCACATCTGTCCTTAATAAAAAAAAAAAGAGACATATCCCGGCCATGTCTGAATATTACACTCGATAGTTTGGCCAGGAAATGTCTTTGGAGATCTGAAATGAAATGAGAATGAAACGGAAAAGTTTAGATATCTGGTATATTAAACGTGCACACAATTCCTGTAGGCCTGGCTGATTGTGTTGCTGCAGTCATTATACACGAACTCCTATCCCTTTGGGAAAGCCAGGGCCTCAGAGGGCATCTGTTCAGAGGGCGGCAGGAGGCTGAATAAGCCGAGGAAGAAGTGAAGCCCGGGGCAAGGCCGACAAGAGCTTCTGATACTTTCACTTCATATTTCTGACCGGTCTCCGCCCGAACCGGTTGTCTCCGGACAGGCCGTGCTCCTGGACTTCCCTCCACAGCTAGAATGGCCGGAAGGACATGAGTGTGTAGTCCCAGGGGCCAGACTTGGCTCCTCACTCTGAATGGAGTCACTAGGAAAGTTCCAGAACAACCCCTCCCTAAGCAATCATGAATGCGCACTTCATTCTTCCCCACTGAAGTCAGCCTCATACAAACATTCTCCCTTACACTTAAAGAAACCCCAGCAGGATCAATCCTCTCAGAAGTTGGAATAGCTGTAGCATTATTGACCCGCGAACAATTGACTTCTTTGAATTAGTGCCTAAGCACACAAAAGAAACCCCTGTGCTTTTTTCACAAGTCCCTGAGGAATTTCCCTTTCCAAGGAAAGCAAGTTATACTTAAAAAAAAAAAAAAAAAAAAAAATTAGCAAGAGCACCATTTCCAACAATCACTTGATAAGCTTTTTTAAATTGTTGATTATAATTCAGAAACAAATTTCCCCAATAATTAAGAAATGTAGCTACAAAGCCCTAAGATCAGAAAGATATATTTGTAAAAATTCTATTGCAAATGTAATTCTCTCCAATTTTTGGTTGCCTTCAAGAAAAACTTTAAGTTGGAAGAGCAGTATTGACTTTCACTCAAATGAGCCCAAACCAAAGCTGAACTAGGGTTAGCAGGACCCACTGAGCTGAGGTCAGAGCCGGGCCAGCCTGACCTCCCCACTGGGCAGGAGTCTTAGTAGGATCCTGTCCCAGGTCATCCCACTGTCATGGCTCCTGGCTGACCCTACCTCCCGCCTTCAATGGTGCTTAGCTTAGAGCCCACCTCCAGTTCATAGGTGACCAAAGCACTGGTCAGAGCCCACAGCCTACTGCCAGCCTCAGGGTACTAGACTGGACATAGCCCAGACCATTTGGGTGCTGGGCCCAGGACCAGCCAAGCAAACCCAGATCAATCCCACAGCTATTCAAATCCAAAGGCTTTAACTAAAACCAGAAAAATTGTGGGAATGCAGAAAACCATCTGCCTGGCTGCATCAGCCCTGGGACAATCGCAATACGTGTTCAGAACCCCTGGCCCTACGTAATCAATCACAGACAGACAATCTCCACTAATAACTGAAAACCTGGACAGGCGGTCTGGCTTTAAATCATGCCTTGTGTCACTTTGGGGTGAGTTAAACCTCAGCATGATCCTTGACTTTAACTCATTCCAGTTTCACAAATGAGAACAAAGAGAACAGAAGTTACCCATCCGCAGTGCAATGCGCTCCATGCTGGGGGAAGCACTGTATTTTCACCCTTCCCTCAGAATTTCCTTTCCCTCACAGGTTTCACGCAAATGCAGTTTTTGTTAAATGATGGCACACATATTCCTTTTGTTAATTTACTCTGTGCTGGGTTTACTGTGTGCTGGGCAGTGTCCTAAGTGCTTTATAAACACGAATGTGTGTATGCACGTACATATATAGGTACATTTATCACAACTTGGGGTTGTGTACAATCCAACAAGGGGCACACTTTTTCAAAGTTTTGTTTGTGACAGTGTTTTTAAATATCAATCTGCTGAAGTAATATTGTGCGCATTTTAAGAAAGCTTTCTAAAGAAAAAGCGAACACCCTTGCTCCCATCCGAGGCATCCTCCTGTAACACCAGTATGTACAGTGCGGGGTCAGCCTTCTGAAGGAGTACGATGAAGAGGTTTTTAAAGAAATCCAAACCTCAGAGAAAACAAGTAGCATGAGATAAAGAACAACTTTTTTTCAAGAAAAGAAAAAAAATTAAGAGATGAAGTGGAAAGCAAGATAAAGGAAAGACTCGTGGAAGAGGCAAATAGCTGTAGTTGAATTTTTAAATTAATGCTGTTGAGGTGGAGATGGAGAAGAACAATCCTTAAGCCAGGTAGACCTGGTAGATGGTGGGTAAGGGACAATTGCAGGCCTTCCATAATTGATTACTGAGTTTCTAATAGCAAAACAGGGCAGAGAGCACCTAGTAATTCCTTTCACCAAATATTTCTTTGAAGAGTTTAGGCACAGCAGGGGTGGGGAAACTTTTATCTGCCAAGGGCCATTTGGATATTCGTAACATCATTCTCAGGCCACACAAAATTATCAACTTAAGCATTAGCCTGCTGTATTTGGTCAAACATTTCATTAACTCACCCCGAATGCCTTGGCAGGCCCAGACCAAATGATTTCTAGGGCCTTCAATGGACCCCGGGCCAGACGGTCCCCACCCTGGGTCTGGGACTGCACTTGAACAGGCTGCCAATGCAAAAGGGAAACTTGGGAACAGTTTGTCCTCTGAGACCCAGCAGGTTGCAAGAGCCTCTGTTCTCCCCTGTGACGTGTGCAGGACCCGTTTGGCCAGGCCTCCCGAAGGCTTTGATGCAAAGGGAAGCTCACAGGTGCCCTGGAGAACCCGATCTGGAATGGTCAGTGCCAAAGGGGTATTTTGTGGAACTAAAATTCGGGACAACATAGTGGAGAAGAGTCTGAGTAGCGGGATTAACTGGAAAATAGACTGGAGAGTAATGAGGACAGAAATATACTGCAAATCCTCCAGGATCACCATTGCAGCCCTCGGACAAAGGAAGGTTTCAGGCCCCAGGGACTACCCTTCCAGCTGCAAAAATGTTCCAGACTGAGCATCTTTGTCCTCCAAGGAGACCAAACAAAGATCAAATAATGGAGGGGGTGGGGAGTGGGAATACAGACTCCTCAGCTCCTTGACCTTAACATCGCATATGATTTGAAAGCTGTGTTGCATCACACAGCACTCATTCTCTCGGCCTTCTAAAAATACGTCTTAATTGTTATTTCATATTGCCTTCAAGAACTCTTAACCGCTCCCCATAGCTAATTAATAATTCTTAATCTTCAGGTGTTTGACTTAAAGTTCAAAGTGTTGGAAATAACCATGGGATGTGATTAAGACAGTGTAAGCAGTGGTTCGGCACACTGGCTGCACATTAGAATCATCGGGAGAGTTTTAAAATATTGACACCTGAAATCTATCCTCAGAAACTCTGATTGAACTGCTCTGGGGTAAGGTTATCCATATAATCTTTAGAAGTTCCCAGGTGATTTGAATGTACAGTAGCAGTGAGAGGTCTCTGATCCTAACCCCTTCCTTAAAAACCACCTCTTCCTCTGAGGTGCATAGACGATATCAAAACACGTGACCCCTGATCAGAAGCTTCGGTCCCCATCTCACTGCAGCACTGGAGTGTGTGAGGCTGGGCTTCATGAAGAGTGCTTTTGCAGGCTCTGGTCGATTTGGCTCAGGGGATAGAGTGTCGGCCCTTGGACTGAAGAGTCTTGGGTTCAAGTCTGGTCAAGGGCATGTCCCTTGGTTGCAGGTCTCCTCCCCCCCCCCCCCCCGTTGGGATGTGTGCAGGAGGCCACCAGTCAATGTGTCTGTCTCCCCCTATCCCTTCCACTCCCTCTCAAAGTCAGTGGAAGGAAATCCACAGGTAAGGACTAACAACAACGACAAAAAAGAATGTTTTCGCATTCACCCGAATAGCCAAGACCAAAGACGAAGGAAAGGCTGACTCTTCCTCTCCATCCCCAACTCCAAATCCAAGTCTCAGTTGTTACCACTTCAACAAGCAAGGCAGCCACACGGACGTATTTGCAACTCATTTTCAACCAAGAAAGGACGTGTAGCCCAAAACAGAAGTAAACATAAAACAAGGCAACAACCCGACAGAAAAATGAGCAAAGGATGTGAACAGTTAATAAAAGAGAGGCCTCTTAAGACCTAGAAACATATGAAAAGATCCCCAACTTCTCCACCATTCAGGGAGATGCCAATGATAATCTCAAGTGAGACAGACACCATTTCACGTTTATCACAAGGACTAAAATCCAACAGTTGGGTAATACCAAGACTTAGCAAGGATGTTGAGCAACAAGAGCCCTGATACATTACAGGTGGCTGTAAATTTGCACAACCAACTTTGAAGTGCAGTTTTGCAATGTCTGCTAATGTTGGAAGTGTGCGCATCCTTCAAGGTCTCAGTTTCCCCTCCACGTATTTGCCGCTCAGACATTGCAGTGTCGTTTGTGATATGAGCAGGTTGGACGGGTTCATATCCTCCAACAGCAGAACCGATAATTGTGATTTGATCACCACACAATGAAATAGCACACTCAGGTAAATAGCCAGAAAACAACCGCCACACATGCCAACACAGATTCATCTAAAACATAATGTGGAATGAAAAGTGCAAGTCACAAACACACAAACAGATATGTAGGATAACGATGAAAATATGAGCAGGAAAAACACACATGAACAATAAGAAAAGTTATTACCTTTGGGAAGAGGGAATATCTCCTCAGTTGAGATTGGGGAGGCATTTCAACCACAACTAAAATGTTTTCTTCTTCCCTTTCCTCCTTCCTTCCTTCCTTTTTTTTTTTTTTTTTTTGTTGTTGTTGTTTTTTATCTAAAGCATAGGTAGCTAAACATTAACAATTTAAGACCCTGGATAGAGGTCAATGTGTGCTGTTATATTTCTATCTTTATCTTATACATAGGAAATACTAATTAACTTTTAAAAAGCTTTATAAGAAAGAAAAACAAGGAGCCAGGGGCGTCTCTTTAGCAGGTACTTGGGTGTTTTCTCTCTCGCTTTAATACTAAGATGGCAAACAGCTGCGGTGGAGAAGCCGGCTGCTTGGCTGCACTCTCTGAGGGGTGGAGACCTCAGGAGTCCCAGGTGACCCGTCCGCAGCCATCACTTACATCCGGCTGGTTCAATAACTCCCCTTCAGAGCATGGGGCGGTTTCATCTGACTCCAGGGACCACACCAACGCTGGGGTGCAAGAACTTCTTTCCTTATATAATTGGCGTTTTATGGGGATAACTATTGGAGTTATATTTAACCTACATTTGATGTGTTTCAAATGCTCTGGCCCTTAGAAAAGATCAGGTTATGAGTCATTCCTGAGCAAGTCAAGGGAAAATGGGAAGCAGCTGGAGAGCCAGAGCTACAGGCACCTGATGGACCAGGAAACAGAGAGGAGAGAGGCAGTATGGGCTGCCAGAGCCACAGCTTGGTCATTGCTGGGGCCACAGCCCTGGTCTCCTCAGTCCCTGCCTGGTGCTCAGGGACCCCTGGCACCAAGGTGCTGCTGTTTATGGGCAGGAGAAACAGCCTCAGGGGAGAAAACTAAAAAGGCTTAAAGCTTCCTTCTCCCCACTCCCCCCCGCCCCCCAATCTATTTTTCTCTCTAGGATGCTGTTTTAGCTCTACATTTATAAACTACAGAAACTAAGCCACTGCACATTTAGGTAACCAGTTTATTTGAGGAGCCCCAACTTGAAGAAGGAAATAGAAGAAAATGGCTTTTTATACATATTTTTAATCACCGCTTTTCAAATCATTCTTTCCATCCCTTAGCATCATTTTAGGTAGAGTTGATGTCTCTTGGGTCACTTTCAGTGAATAAAATTTGTCCCAACAAATCTCATAAGGGACTCAAAGCTCTTCTCTCCTCCAGGGTAGGCTTGGGGGGCGGGGGGAGTGGAGAGAGAGAGAGAGAGAGAGAGAGAGAGAGAGAGAGAGAGAGAGAGAGAGAGAGAGAGATTGGTCAGGTGGGGCAGGTGGGACTTGGCTCTGACCTGCCAGTCCCTTGATTCTCCGGAAGTTGTGAAAGGAACGGAAGCTTCAGAAGTCAGCTTTTGTAACTCCAGATCCTGTTAGGAATGGGGTGGCCAGTATCACACTGTTTTGTTGCAATTCTCTCTGAAACTGGAGGCCTCTGTTAATTTCAGAGGCACTCAGAGCCCCTAAGGCAGCAGTTCTCAACCTATGGGTTGCGACCCCTTTGGCGGTCAAACGACCTTTTCACAGGGGTCGCCTAAGACCATTCTGCATATCAGATATTTACATTACAATTCATAACAGTAGCAACATTACAGTTATGAAGTAGCAACGAAAATAATTTTATGGTTGGGGGTCACAACATAAGGGACTGTATTTAAAGGGCCAGAAGGTTGAGAACCATTGCTAAGGCAAGCATGTCAAACTGGAGGCCTGCAGGCCACATGCCTCATTTATTTGGCCAGGATTAGCCTTTGAGTTTGACATGCTGGCGTTTCTGGCCCAATGAACACAGGTGCCTCCAGGGAGCCCTCTGAGAGATGGGAAAGTTTTACACCTTGTGAGCTCTCCATTAAGTCATCAACAGGAATAGTCCAGGCTCTTCAGTCAAGCCCCACAAGGCCAAGGGTACCGCAGAGAGCAGACTGTTGGGAACACCAGCTACACACGCATGGATTTTCCAGGCTGCGTTGCCTTCCAAGCCTCCACCTCCAAGCCTCCAGGGGCACCAGGACACCTGCCCTGATTCAGCGTAGCTGCGGGAAAGGTTGAGTTGCTCACAGACTCAGTTAAGGCCTTGCTTTTACCCTGAGAGGGATCTGTTTCATTTTATTAGACTAAGACGCCTTTGAATCCCAATGAATAGTTTATCAGTAACTGCATCAATGTTCTTTAGTGGGGAGCTGGGGAAAGGAGGAAAAGGAACAATGGCCTCTCCCATCCAGGTGGTGGTGTCTAAAGGTGAGAGGGGAAGCATTCAAAGCACCCATTCAAATAGCTGCTTTGTTTGGTAGTAGGGAGGAAGGAAGAGAGTGGGGGGTGGGGGGGGGGAGGGAGACTGCCCGTTCTCATCAAAGAACCTTCTTAAAGAAAGAAGGCCACGTCCCTGGCGGGGTAAACTCCATTGCTTAGAGTATAATCCCCAATAAATCGAGGTTGCGGGTTCGATCACCAGGTCAGGGCACACACAGGAACCCACCAATGAACGCATAAGGAAGTGGAACAACAAATCGATGATTCTCTCCCTCCCTGCTTTCTCTCTCTCCCTAAAAATCAATTTACAAAAGAGAGGAAGAAAGGTCACCAGGAAGTTCCTCTGAGGACAGCGTGGTCCCCTCACCTGACCACATCCACTTCCTAACAGCCTTGACTATGACTCCGACTCACTTTTTTTTAAGTCAGTCTTTTTTATTGAGTACAAAGAAAGCAGTGCAGTTGCAAATGTTGACCATTCTTCATATTACATAAAAGCAACAGATTTTTAAAATTTTTTTATTAAGTTATTACATATGTGTCCTTATCCCCTCATTACCCCCTCTCCCCCACTCATGCCCTCACCCCCCTGTTGTCCGAGTCCATTGGTTAGGCCTATATGCTTGCATACAAGTCCTTTGGTTGATCTCTCCCCATACCCCCACCCTCCCCCTACCTTCCCTCCGAGGCCTGACAGTCTGATCGATGCCTCTCGTCTCTGGATCTGTCCTTGTTCATCAGTTTATGTTGTTCATTATGTTCCGCAAGTGAGTGAGATTAGGTGTTATTTCTCCTTCTCAGACTGGCTTATTTCGCTTAGCATAATGCTCTCCAGTTCCATCCATGCTGAGCAACAGATTTTTTAAAAACCATCAAATATGCTTACTATTTTAGTCTCAAATACTACTTTAGATTTACTTTAATTAAAAAATCTTGACTACTGAGCAAAAAATCACATCTTAAATTATTATGCAACTGCTGAGATATAATAAAACTTTTTTTTTTAAGCTGATAATTGTGTTCCAAAACAATGCAAAGACATTCTGTCTTGCTTATATATGTCAAGACGCCCTGGACTTTGATGCCATGACACATTTGTATTTTTGACTTTACAGAAGTCAATGAAAAGAAGATCATATTTTAAACCCTATGTGTGGAATTTTAAAATGTATGTTTTCAGCAGAAAAACATACCCGAGGCCCCTGCCTCGCTTTATGAAGGCTCTGTCTGCGGCTGGCCTGTGTCTCAGCCACCGCTGTGCCAAGGGAGCTGCGAGCATTCTACCCCTGAAAGGAACCTGTCCCTAAAGAGGGCCATTCATACCAAGTGCCAGCTTTGTTTGGCGCTTTGGACCTTGTAAGAAATCTTCCATATCAGATGCAACTTGATATGGCTTAAGCCCTTTCAATTTAGAGACATTAAGCAGTGACCAGACTCCGTTTCTTATGAGTTTTTACTTAAAATTCTATTTTTAGGATCAAACATTTTCAGCCTTAGGAGGGTGGCCAAATATATCTTTGGGTAGACGTTGATTTGAGCTATATAGACCTTGAAATAATCCATGAGTAACTTTGGCTAAGCACTACAATCCGTGTATGAATGTCATTTCAGTATTTTTATGTTGCTGAGATGTTCAGTCATGAATATGTGTTCTGTGCTCTGAAGATGCTTCCAGTTCGCACTGGTCAGCAGTTGCAGAACTGACATACTGTCCATATAAATTGCACTTACACCTGGCAGACATTAAAAATGATGTGCTGGTCCTGGCCGGTGTGGCTCAGTTGGTTGAATGTTGTCCCGTGCACCGAAAGATCGCTTGTTCCTGGTCAGGGCTCATGCCCAGATTGCGGGTTGGATCCCTGGTCATGGGCCAGAGGCAACCAACTGATGTTTCTCTCTCTCTCTTCCTCCCTCTCCCTTCCACTCTCTCTAAAAATGTATTTTCAAAAAAAAAAAAAAAAAGGAAAAAAAAACATTCTGAGGATAATACAGGGATAATTTTTTGTTGCTTTATAGGGTCAACAGGTGCCTATCTTTTTACTAATTAAAGCATATATTTAATTTTTTTAACAGTTAATATTTTCACAGCATTAATTTCCCTTTCAAATGTGCAGTCATTATTTATACCTTATGTCATTCATGTTAATTAAAATTCTTTTCCCCTTAAAATATTATTATGAAAACCAAAATATAATAAGTCCCGGCTTTTTATGCAAGTTGTTAGGAGCAACCTGGCTTGCAGTCTAGAGAGGAAAGGATGAATCACCGTCCTCTTCTCAGACAAGAAGCACATGGGTCTGAAATATTTATAACAAGGGTAGGTCACGGGTAAAGGCACTACATGGTGATGGTATGTATGCAATTAGCCGGATGCACAGCCTAATGATATATAGACAAAGTGACAGTTGCAACTAACATAAGCCTCTGAAGCTAAATATACATCTTCCAAATGTCTCCGAAACGTTTCAGAATGTCTGTCATTAGCAGCCATCACAATACTAGTTTTAAAGAACTGCCTTTCATAAAAGTGAATAACTGGTTCATTCTATCCATCTGAATGGGACTCGGGGCTCTAGCTTCCCTTAGAGAAGATTAACGGGGTTGAAAAATACGAGAGAGTTGGGGAAGGGAGAGAGACTAAAAGAGAATGTGTTAAGAATTCTAGGAAGCCAATCAGAAATCCACCACTGGGACCCCCAAGCTGCTAATGGCGTGATGATACTGGCAGATCATGGATCATGGTCCACACCTCAGCTTACCTCTTTGGATGATTTAGCTGAGGCACCTTCTCTAGAGACATGGAGATGCTGAATCTCTTTCCTTCACAGGGAAGCTATGAAGATAACTCCCTGGTTTTAGCTCCTGCACATACATCCCCGCGATCACTCCTAGGGATGTCAGTGTAGACCTACCTGAACGTACTCTCATCTGGAGCTGTTGCAACTAAAGATACATCAGGGAAGCTTTTTCCTTCCTCAGGACTATTCATATGCCTTTAGCACTTTTATTCTACTCAATATTTTATTCATTTTTTTTTTCAGTATCTTTTTAATATTTTAGCTTTCATAGACTCCATCTTAGATATCACAGATTCTTTTTGCCATATAAAATGAAAATGCGTGCATTTTCTCATTCTCAATTAATCTTGCTACTTGACTGTAGTGTTTCCATCTGGAAACACTAGCAAGATATGAATGTTTCTTCAGTTCACCTAGCTGCATTCTTCCGCTCCATCATAGATGTGTATTGTGTCCATTTAGCTAAGGTGGGACTACATTTCCCAGAATTCTGTTCCTTTCACAGTGGGCTTGGGTCAGAAGAGAAATTTTGTTTGAGATTCAGAAGGCAGAAATGAGGCAGCCATACTCTCTTTGTGCTCAAAAGCTGACACTGGCACATGTCATTGCAGATCTGGTGTCTCCGCTGGTTGCTGTGGGGCACCCACAGCTCCTCCAGATCCCGCCAGGTCTCCTCCTATGTCAGCTTCTCTGGCCCCAGGCCAGGTGCCCTCTTCTCCGTGGGAGAGAGTCACCGGCTTATCCTGCAGATCACCTGCATCACAGACCTGGAGGCTTGTAGGTAGCTGAGAGTCCGATCTGAGGACCAGACATCCTTGCAGCTTCTGTCTCATCCTCACATGTGCGTCTGTGCTTCCCCACGTCTTGTCACCTTTCCTTCCCAGCTGCCTGACTTCAAACTTCAAGGCCCAGCACCAGAAGCAGAAGCAAAGCCTCAAGGAGACTGTTTCATCAGCTCCCACAATCAAGTAAGGTCAAATCTCTAAAATAAGCTCCTTATGATGTCACCCCTAGTGATGGAGCTTCGCTGGTAAAACCTTAAAGTCAGTGTTAACTTTACGTGGTTGGGTGCATTTGACAGATAAAAAAACAAGGATTTAGGCTACCGCCATTAAGTTTCAGGTTACCTGTCCCTTAGTCTCACCTGGATGGTGGACCCCCAATCACACTTACCACATTTCTATTTGGGCCAAACACCTGGAATTTGAACCAACAGTGTCATCCACTTCCCTTCTTCTGCTCAGAGCAGTTTAAGGTGTTGCAGCAACTTTGCTTTAGGTTCTGTGATGCAAGCATTGAGTGGCCGGAAGATAACCTTCACCTTTGGGAGTACCCAGCTGCCAGTCTTTCATTAGAGCTGGGCAGTTCAGGGCGCACCAAGGCTCCCTGACCTACCCAATCAGCCTCCTCACATTACAGGGTGTGTTAAGAAGAAGACTTCTTGCCCGCTTGGGGTGGCCCCGTCGGTTGAGTGTTGTCCTGTGCGCTGAAAGGTTGCTGGTTCAATTCCTGGTCAGGGCACATATCTGGGTTGTGGGTTCAATGTTTCTCTTTCCCGTTAATGTTTCTCTTTCTCTTTCTCTCCCTTCCAAGCCTTCTTAGGAAAAACAATAATCTCTTGGGCACCCAAGCAGTGAGAATTTATTTGACCCTTCTACATGGGTGGGTCTGTTGATATTAAAGGATATGCTTTAAATTATGATAGCTGCCCAGAAGCCACAAAACTACATTTTGGTTTCATGCATGTTTATACACAGAGAGTTGGTGAGGTCTGGGAAACACTCTAGGAAATCTCAGTATTGTTCCCAGCCATGAGCTTTCCTGAATATAATGCTTTTTTTTTTTTTTTTTTTTTAAATAAAGCATGAGTTTTTTTGGATCAGACTTAGATATGCAGGTCATGACTTGCACAAGAGCTTAAATAACCCTAAACCTAGATGAATAAGAGCCCTTTCCAAACACAGCTGTTTAACAACGGAGATTACCCACGTTCTTTTTATGAGGGAAAGAGAGGAGATTTTCAGAAATCTGTTTTCTTTCCTCTGCAGTTTATTTTTCACTCAATCCAAGAATAGAGGCTTATTTTTTGATAACTCCAAATACACATTCTTGAAGTAATTTTTGGGTGGTCTTGCTACCCTTATCATCTTTACACTTTAGCTAAATTATGCTGGGTTCACTTTGGGGTTTTTTTATTTTTTAATATATATTTTATTTGATTTTTTACAGAGACGAAGGGAGAGGGACAGAGAGTTAGAAACATCGATGAAAGAGAAACATCGATCAGCTGCCTCCTGCACACCCCCTACTGGGAATGTGCCCGCAACCAAGGTACATGCCCTTGACCAGAATCGAACCTGGGACCCTTCAGTCTGCAGTCCAAGGCTCTGTCCACTGAGCCAAACCAGTTAGGGCTGCTGGGTTCACTTTGTATGAGTTCAAGCAAACATCAGTCCAGCTGGCCCTGCAGTGGTCAATGATATAACACTGACAGGGAAAAGGTCACAAAAGTGGAAGCCAAACATTACCCCAAAAAAAGGAGACGACATCTTTTGATGTTATTTTCCATATCAAGTTGATCAGTGTGGATCATTACAGCCTTGAGTGTCCGTGGGCCATAGCAGTCTGGCGATGCATGTAGAGGTATTGGGCTGTTCATACATATTACCTACCTCTTGCCCATCTGAGTTCAATAATAATTAATAGCTAGACACAGGTATTAGATAAATGAAGATTAAAAATGTTGGCTTTCTAACTGAGAAAGGCTGTTAGAGGACATAGCTTAGTTATACAACAATAGGCGTATTCCAGATTGTCCCCAGCACAGGCGCAGCTGGAGAATCTCAGCCCTTACACACAGGGTCAAGAACTGTCCCCTAAGCTTCCTGTATGATGGGGAACAGATGAGTCAGGAGATCCCAAAGGAATGGAGAGAGAAAAGGAAGGAGCTGAGCATGCCCAGTTCCTCTCTTCAAAATACCTCATTAGAGAAGTCACCACTCCTCTCACGGGAAGAGGAGCATAAGGGATGGGGAGAGAGGCCACGACATTGTTCTAGGGAATTTGCTTTCCATGGATACTGCTGCCCTTCCCGGGCTCTGCTGCTGTCTCCTACCAGGAGCTCTCAAGGAACCCAAAGTGGCCCCATAATCTTTAACAAAGCAGGAGAGAATGTTTTCATTCTTTTTACATTTTTACGGTGGCATCTTGCTAACAGAATCTCAATATGCTCAGGCTGGCAATGTAACAAGCTATTTTCTTCCCCAGACCCCTTGCATGAAGGGATGGCCATGTGACACAATTTAGACCAATGAAACATAAACAGAATTCTCTTGAATTTTTCTGCTTTTCAGATTATATATATATATATATATATATATATATATATATATATATATAATAAAAGAGTAATATGTACATTGACCATCACTCCAAGACACCTAAGCCATGCCCACCAGCCAAGCCACGCCTCCCAGCCAATCATCGGCTATATGCAAATTAACCCAGCCAAGATGGAGGCCAACAGCCACAGAGCTGGAATAAGCAGGAGGCTTCTGTTGCAACTGTCTGACTAGGCCGGTGGGCCTCTGCTTACAGCAACAAAGTTTCAATTATAGAAGATAAATAAACCCCAGAAACCTGATTTTCGCCAGCCTTCGCTGGGACGTTGGGTCAATGGGAGCTGTGGGCAGCCTAAAAACAGCCCTCAGCCCCTCACCCAGGCTGGCCACACCCCCATGGGGTGAGGGTTCTCGCTGGGGGGCTTGGCCAGCCTGCAAACAGCCATCAGCCCCTCACCCAGGCTGGCCAGGCATGCCAGCAGGTGGACATCCTCCGAGGGGTCCCAGACTGCGAGA
>PVJC01005524.1:0-30922 GCA_004026665.1 Murina feae | reverse complement strand
TGATCAGCTGAGCTAATGAAGATTGGCCTACTCCTGGGTTTCCTGTTATGGGGAGGGGGGAGGAGGAGGGGAATAAAATAGAAAGACATTTGTATAAGACAGTTTAAAATGGGTTTGCTGTTACTTGCTGATGGGATTTGAAGTGATAGCAGCTTCAGTGGGGAACTTCATGAAGCAGGAAAGGACGATGGAAGCTCCTTACCCTGTGTCTCCCCTCACCCCCCCCCCCCGCCTTCAGCCAACCCAAGCACCCACACTAACACCAGTCACCACAGGGATGACACAGCTGGGGTCATTTCATCCCTGCTCCTCATCATTTAATAACACTGTGGGGCAGAGCTGCCCATACCGAGCTAAGGATTCCCACCTCAGAGTCCATTCTCTGGCTTTCTTGTTTAACCTAAAAGTCAGCTTAACTTGCTATGTCAGTTACCATTTAGAAAAAAATAGGATAAGTGGGAACTGCGTTTCAAATAAAGTATCCATTTGTAACAAGCTTTTTTGTCACCCAGTTCTCCAGCTTTGGCAATCAATTCCCTTCTCAGCAAACTCAATAACTCGTTATCATCTTTAAAACCAGATTTGTATTGAGTACAGACAGAGGATGAGTTGAAGGGACTCCCAATACTAGATCAATAAAGAAATCACATTCTCATCCCCATTCTCAAATCCCAGGGAGCTCCACCTTACGTAATTTAGCAGTATTCCAGGCTACTGAAAGAAGTCAAAGGTTCTCAAGAGGGAGAAAAACAACTGCCATATCATAACCTAATCGACGGCTTCCTCAGACAGACAGACTTGAAAAAGATTACAAGCCAAAGATGATGTCTGGATTCTTGTCTTATTTTAATCCAAAATATTAAATAATATTTTTTTCTACCAATAAATATTAACAGATCCAAGGAACTTTACAACAAATAAGTACTTCATATGGGTTTTTAAAATGTTTCTATTGATTTCAGAGAGAAAGAAAGAGGGAGAGAGGGATAGAAACATCAGTAATGAGAGAGAATCACTGATGAAATATCAAGCCCGCAACCCAGGCATGTGCCCTGACAGGGAATCAAACCATGACCTCCTGGATCCTAGATCAATGCTCAATCACTGAGCCACACTGGCAAGGCATTAATAGGTTTTTGATTTTTCACTTCCTTCTGTAAGAGTATAGTATTCTTTTAAATCACTTTGTATATTTTTTGTGATGTTTCCTGTCACTTTGCGGTTTCTATGTACTTGGATATCTGTGCCAGTGAATTTTACCTTTGTTTGGCTGTATCAATTAGCATGCATTGAGCTGCAAGTAACAGAAAACCTAATAGTGATTCAAACCACAAGGACATTTATTATTTCGTCATCAAGCAGTCTTGAAACAGTCTGTCCTTGAGTTTGTTCAGTGACTGGATGATGCCGTCTAGTACGAAGGGTCTTCCTGCCCTTCCACCCTGCCCTCCTCAAAGAGTTGGTGATATTGCCAGATGGCTGTCACAGTTTCCAAAATTAGCAAAAAGTCAGAGCCAAAAGGCAAAGGTAAAAAGGGTTTCGTTCATCTTCACCAGGGAGGAAATTATTCTTACAGCACCACCTCAAAGGCTTGCCCTGGGATTTCACTGTTTAGGAATGCGTCACGCGTCAAGCACTGGCTACAAAGGGGGCTGGGACGTCAATGTGGCATTTACAACCTTTTGTATGAGAGGCAGGTAAAGAGGAAGGGCACAGGGGATCGTTGCTGAGTAGACCATGAACATTCTGTCACAGAACATAAACTTCCAGAATTCAGTAACTGCAAATTTTTATTTTCTCTCTCTGTCCTTTTGAAATAAACAAAATATATCAAAACAATAGCAGTAAATATATTCAAATAGTACTTTTAAAAAAGAAAAAATTCAGGTAAAAAAATCTCTTATTTTACATTTATTTATTTATTTATTTATTTATTTTTAATCCTTACCCAAGGATATGTTATATATATAATTGATTTCTTACAGAAAGGAAGGGAGAGGGATAGAGAATTAGAAACATCGGTGAGAGGGAAGCATTGATCAGCTGCCTCCTGCACACCTTCTACTGGGGATGTGCCCGCAACCAAGGTGCATGCCTTTGACCGGAATCAAACCTGGGACCCTTCAGTCCACAGGCCGACGCTCTATCCAGTGAGTCAAACCAGCTAGAGTAGGATATGTTTTTTAAAATTATTTTTTTAAAGAGAGAGGAAGGGAGAATGAGGGAAATATCAATTGCTTGCCTCCCATTTGCATCCTGACTAGGGATCGAACCCACAACCTCAGTATGTGCCCTGACCAGAATCAAACCCCTTTTGGTGTACCTGAACGTGCTCCAATAAACAGAGCCACCCAGCCAGGGCTGTTATTTTACTCTTAATGAGTGGATGTTTGATAGTACCGGCACAGTGTGTGAGGGAAGAAAAGGGTCCCAACAGGTCATGAGAACGTGGAGAACTAAGACAGGAATACAGAGCTGAATATACAGCCAAGGTCTGGGGAGCTCACAGAGATCAGCTCATGAAGCAGCATGCTAATCCAGCAGATGGGACACTGGGTACAAGGGCTTACAGGCAGCTGGCTCTCGTGAGCTCCTGAGCAAGGCAGGAGACAAACCAGACTTGTTCAATGCAGAAAGAAGAACAGATTGTTCCTTTGATTGTTACTTCCAAGGTGTTTTCTTACTGTTACTGTTTCTGCTTAAGTGAATTATCTAGTCATATCCTAAAATGGGCATTTGTAACTATAATATTGATTTATTCATTCATCCCACAAATATTTATTGAGCACCTCCTATGTGCCAAGCACTGTTGTAAGCATTGGGGTGTAGCATTAAACACAATAGACAAAAGTCTTTAACCATAGAGGAAGGTTAGCTGTTGTGAAGAAATAAAAAGAAGAATAAGGACAGAGAGAATGTGTAGAAGAGGGAATCTCTCTCATATAGCAGGCTGGAAAGACCTCTCTGATGAGGTGACATTTGAATGGAACCTGGATGAAGTGAGGAAATGAGCCATGCAAATATCTGGGGGAACAGTTTTTCACACTGAGTGAAGAGAAAGAGGAGAGGCGCTGAGACCTGAGCAAACTGGATGGGTTGGAAAAAAAGAACAAATCCAGTGTGGCTGGAGCGAGGGAGAGAGTGGTAAGAGATGTGATTGGAGAGAAACCTGGGAGCAGGATCCCACAGGCTCTCATAGGCCAAGATAAGAACTTGGGATTGTGTTCCCAGTATGAGGAAAGGTGATTGGGTTGCAAGGACTTACATTTTAAAGGAATCACAAGTTGCTCTTTGGAGAATAGATTGACTGGGGATGCTGGAGGCAAGGGTGAAAAGTTGAGACCAGCTGGAGATTATTGTGAGAGTCTAGGTGAGAGCTGCTAGGGGTTCGGACTAAAGTAGAGGTGATGGAGCTGGTGAGCAGCTGCCAGATTCTGGATCACTTTTCACACTAGAGCTGACAGAATTTCCTGGTGAATTAAATGTGGCCTGTAGGGAAAGAAAAGGTGGGATCCAGCATGACTCCTGGTCTTGGTTAGGTGAACCTATAGTGCCCTTTACTGCATTTTGGAACACTTGGGGAGGGACAGGCTTGGAGGAGGAAGTTCAGGTCTCTTAAGGTGGAGAGCAGTTGTCCAAGTGAAAATGTTGAGTTGGCAGTTGAATATATTAGTTTGGAGCTCAGATTGGAGAGCCAGATTAGAGATTTAATTTTAGAATCACCAGCAGATAGATAGTATTCAAAGCCTGGATGAGATCATCAAGGGAGGAGTGCAGGTGGAAAAGAGAAGAGGCTCTTTCACAAGGGGAGTATGGGAAGATGAGGATCCGGCAAAGGAGTGGCCAGAGCAGTGGGAAGAGATCCAGGTGAGTTCATGGTCCTGGACGCTAGCTGAGGAAATTGTTTCAAGAGCTGTTTCAATTAACCATGTCAAATGCTACCAAAATGTCTAGTAAGATGAAAACCAAGAATTGATCTGCAAGCATGCTCTGATGCATGGTACACTCCCAAGTGTCTAAGGTGCGTAAAGAGCCATTGAAAGCAATCCTAGCCCAGCCAGTGTGGCTCATGTACTAGGGCACATGCCTAGGTTGTGGGCTCGATCCCCAGTAGGAGATGTGCAGAAGGCAGCCAATCAATGATTTTCTCTCATCATCGATGTTTCTATCTCTCTCTCCCTCTCCCTTCCTCTCTGAAATCAATAAAAATATATTTTTTAAAAATAAGGAAATCCCAGCAACCATCTCTCTCTCCCTGGACTATTTCAAAGTGTGACATTGACAAGATTTAGATCTGTCTTTCTGTAAGTAAGGACTAGTTGGCCGGTAGGAGGATGTTCCGCAGGTTGTTGTAATTCCTCATCTGAGATGTAGGCTCAGGTCTTCCCGTGGTTGGTGAGGATTAAATGGATCATAAATGCACAGTATGAGGCACAGGGTCTGATGCATGTCATTGCTCCAGGATGTCAGCATTAGTGATTATTGTAACCCCCGTGAGTCTCATTTAATTTTCTAAAAATATATTTTATTGAGTTTTTACAGAAAGGAAGGGAGAGAGATAGAGAGTTAGAAACATCAATCAGCTGCCTCCTGCACACCTCCTACTGGGGATGTGCCCACAACCAAGGTACATGCCCTTGACCGGAATCGAACCTGGGGCCCTTTATTCCATAGGCCGACGCTCTATCCACTGAGCCAAACTGGTTAGGGCTTAATTTTTAGCTCTTATTTCAGGCTGTTGCTTAGCAGTATTCCAAAAATTAGCACAAGGTTTCTGGATGCGATTGAGAGTAATCCTAACACCTTAGAGCTGAAAGGGCTGGAGAAATGAATTATTTCCTCCTCTTTGTTTGACAAATAAAACAGAGATCTTTCAAGATTAGATGACTTGCCCAAGGTCCCCCACTAGGTGAGAACACAGTTCTCCCAGAACACAGGTCTCTCAGCGTTGAATCCTCTAGAATTAGTTACAACAAAGTTCACGGTTAAACAATAGAGTCTTCCACACCAGGGGACCTGTTTTAAATAACTGAAGCTTATTTCTTTTAACCGCCAAAACTTAATGACCATTATGATCATCATTATCATTCTTGATTAAAATCTTCTACTGCTTTTGATTAAAATGTTTCTCCTGCACAATGGATTCTTTTTAGTCAAAAGAGTTGAAATCCTTAAAGTCGGATTTTTTTTTCAATATATTTTATTGATTTTTTACAGAGAGGAAGGGAGAGGGATAGAGTTTGAAACATCGATGAGAAAGAAACATCGATCAGCTGCCTCCTGCACACTCCCTACTGGGCATATGCCTGCAACCAAGGTACATGTCCTTGATTGGAATCGAACCTGGGACCCTTGAGTCTGCAGGCTGACACTCTATCCACTGAGCCAACCGGTCAGGGCAAGTCGGATTTTATTGATACCTTTTCTTTACCAGCTGCTTTTAGTGTTGAGCAGTCCTTTTGACTTGTAAAGCAAGTGACAGTATTGGCAAATTAATCACTTGTTATTTTCTGAAAAGTCAGAAATCTAAGGAATTAAGAACAGCAATGAGCACATAATTCTACATCTAAGAGCACCCAGGATTGCAAGAGTACATCTTTTATACATTAGATATACATGTGGAATTGTGAATGTATCACCATGAAGATTTCAGTGCACAACACAAATCTGAAACTCATGGAGAAAGTAATCTTCAGTGGGTGTTATCTTTCCTTCAGCAGTCCAGAGTAGACATGGATTTCATGTATATATTTAGTCACTAAAAGAATTTGTATTTCTGCACCACTTTGCTATAAAGAAATTCTGAACATCACTTCATGAAACACCCCCATATTCCTGTGAGAGATGAGAAGTCAGCTAGTATTACTCCTATTCTGTAAAGGAGGAAATTAACATCCTGATGTGTTCACGTACCCGGAGGACCTGTGTGAACAGAACAAGGTCCCCCTTTCTCTTCTTCTCACCAGGCAACCTTTTAGGCTCACCCAGGAGTCTGAATTTAGCCCTCAGTATTCTCAGCGGCTCCAGGAAGAGAGCCTGCCAGAGAGTAAAGAATGATTCCTGATGTTCCCAAATCCACCCTCGGCTTTTCCCATCCTCGTGACCACAGGCTTAGCCTCTGCCTGCCTCCCAGGTCATGTGGTCTCCATTGCTACAACAGCCGTGAATCTATCACATTTCACTGTTAAATGCAAACTGCCAGACACTCACATTTTATCCAGTCTTGTTAGAGCAACTGAGCTGTGCATTTCTAGGGCGGGGAGTAGCAAATAACAGAGCAGGCAGGGAATCCTTCTTGTCCTATCCAGGTTTTGGGGCCTGTGAGTGATGAGAGATATTGTTGGATGTGGTCATATGGGATGTTCTGGAGGAATAGCTGACATCTGGATAACTACAGCGTGGTTGGGGGGATTAAAAAGAATGGAAGTAACATACGGAAAGTGCTTACCAAACGGTCTTGCTCAAAGAACTTGCTCAATAAATGAGAGTGTGGCTGTTATTATTAGTGTTTGTAGGCTAGCGGGTAGGATTTGGAAAGAGTTAATAATGGTACTTGTGGTTACCAGTTATTAAATTAGACTTAAATCTCACAATAAGGTTACAAGGTCATTATCGTTTCCCCCATTCCACTGGTAAGAAAATGGCAGACTTAGGATTTGACAAAGATTTCTCCAATTATAGCAAGCTCTCTCATTCACTCACTCACTCACTCACTCACAAAAGTACTAGGCACTGAGCTAGACAAAGAGGTAACAAGAAAGAATGGTGCCACCTTCACAGGACTGGGAGTCTAGGGAGGAGTACAGACCAGCAGAATTCAAATGTCACCTCCACCCTCATTCTTGTCCTGCCACCACGAATGCAAACCTCTACCCTTCTCTTCGTCCTCCTAAAATAAATTCACTCCATGAGGACAGGAAGAAAAGGATATTTTACTGAAGAATGCGTAGGGGGAGGGGTTTGTACTTTACAACTCACGTTTCTCTCCAAAATTCCCCATAAACATCTTTGTCCTCCCCACATCAATCCTTAATCTCCTCCCCTTCACTCTACCCCTAGGCACCCAGGGTCTGCCCTGCAAACACTTCACAGCTCTTCCTTCCTTATTAGACTACTTACATCTTAAATCTCAGATGTCACAGGTCCTCCCCTTAGCAAGATAGCCCCTTCCTGGAAGATGGCCAGGGGAGTATAACTACACCACTTTTTTCTTCCGGTCCTATAATTCAACAGGCAGATCTACTGGGGTACGATCCCCTGTGTTATACACAAAGAGAACTTGGAACCTGGACTTAGGCAGTGGGGTAAGTGCCCTAGAAAAAGTGACATCTGAACTAGGGTGGACCATATGGTTGCCTCCTTGATGTCCAGGGTTCAGTTCTTGGTAATTACCCTAATTTGCTGGTGGAGGTTGGAGAGGGGGGATACTCATACCTTCTACACGAAGCCCACATGTTTTTTGGGGAAACAATTCTACAATCTCTTCACCCCCAACTCAGGTCTAAGCTGCATAGCATAATTTCATCCCCCAGCCATAGTTGTTGGTTCAGAGGTGAGCAATATGGGTTCAGAGGTGAAAAAGATGTGGAAAAGAGAGAGGCAGAGAAGGAGGGGAGGCCTAGAAAAAAACACACTAACTTGGCTTGAATGAACAGGAATAAGGAAACACGTAGGCTTACTTGCTGCTGTTGGCCATCCTGTCATCCCCAGGCTCAGCAGGAAGCCTACGGGGCCCAGCAGACTGAAAGGTTAAAAAGGAATCCAACCCTCCATTAATTGGTAGAGATACAAAAATACAATCCCCAGTGATGTGAGCTTCTCTGGTCAAAGGCAGTTTGGCTTCAGTTTTCAGTTACTTACAATCAAACTCAACCTAACTGATGTAGAAGGTGAGATCTGATAAACAAGTGGACAATAGCATAGATAGAGAAAGGGGACAGGCAAACCCCCGATCTTGCAGCCCAAAGCCCACCAGAATTATTCCAACTAGCCAATCCTCCACTGTCTACTCTGCCTTGCAAAAAGCCAATGAAGACACTGTCCTAGGCTTCCCCTAACTCCAGCTTCTGATCAAAGCCAGATGCATCTCCCGTGGTCCTGCATGGCATGCAAGGCCTCTTCCATCGGGAAATTTAAGTACCAAATTCCTTTCTCAGTGGCTTTGATCTCTCCATGACATCACGTCACTCTATAAATTAAAATCCCACTGTTACATTTCAGGACAGCTACTAAGCTCTGGACTTCTTGTAAAGTGAAAAGAATAAGCCCCTAATTTTTTAAGCCACTGTTGTTTAGATTTCTGTTACTCACAGTCATACTCTCATAACTGACACAAGGAATACTGGATAAGCGGTATCAATTTTAAACATAGCTAACTACTCCATATATTCCAGATGGATTAATGAGTTAATTTTTTATTATGAGAAAAGTGCAGTACTGAATACTGAATAAAAGATGAAGCAGATCTACAAAGAAGAACTTTTTTTCCCTTGAAACTTTATAAGGAATCATAAAGAAAGAGATAGGTAAAAGCAGACATAAATTTTAAACTTCTGAACAATGAAAAACAGTAAGACATAAGAAAACAAAAGGTAGAATATTAAAAAAATATGTCAAGTATGACAGACTATAGGGTCATCAATAAAATATAAAGGGATCTTATTCAAATTTATTAGCTATATTTCTTCACTCTGATAGATAAACAGGCCAAGAATATGAACAAGCTATTCCCCAAAGTGAAATAGAAACAGTAAATAAAAACCAGGGGAAAGTTTGGCCCTGGTAGTGAGGAAAGAAATGCAAATTAAAGCAACCTGAAAATGTCACGTGACACCTACTAAATAGCATTTTAAAAAATGATGGGCTGGCAAGGTGACAGCGATGTTGGCACACTCGTTCGTTTTAGGTGGTGCCACAAATTAGTACTTCCTGTGGGAAAGCACGATGGCAAGCACGGAAACACACCTCTGCCTTTTGGCCCGGGAATTCCAGTTTTTGCAACTAGCACTGAGGAAACTAATTCAACAGAAGCAGCAGGACGCACTCAGAGCGCTGTTCTTCAGCGTCTTGGCAATTAAATCAATTTAACAATCTTTTACACCTTCCTCCTGCCAAACAGGGACAACAGGGAATTAGAAATGGAAAAGACACTGTATCCAACCTCAGTGGGTTCCCACCCAGTCGGGCAGAGGCGTCACGTAGGTAAATAAATACATTACAGAATAGCGCAATAAGCCCAGCCATACAAACAGAGACAAGTCTGATAGCAGTCAGGGTTGAGAGAAGGCGTATGAAGGGGACAAGGTGAGCCTCTGGGAGGAAAGGCACAGAGTTAAAATGGGGACAGTGGGCAGCCCAGCGCTGTGGGAAGAGAGATTCCAGGAGGAAGTTTGTGGATAAGAAGATTGGTGGCAGCATGGAAAGGGAGCTTTATTGCCCTGCCTGGACATCTCTAACAGCAAAAAAAAAAAAAAAGGAACATTCTTAAATCGCCACCATTGCAAAGATCTCTTCATGAATTATGATACACAGTGGGTCTTTATTTCCCCCACCCCCAGACGAATGACAGGTATGAAAAGTCTAGGAGAGACTTTAAAACGTTTACGATATGCAGGCAGGACAGCATCTGGCCCTGACAGCCCTATGCATTGCTCCAACATTCACCTTTGCTGCTTCTTTTCAACCTCCTTTTATTAAAATATAACTCACAGGCAGTAAAAGCCACCTATTTAAAGGCACAGGTCAGTGCCTTTCATATTCCAGAACATCTGACCACCGGAAAAAGGAACCCCGGGCAGCCCTGCCCCATTGCTCCAGCCTTGGGCAGCCACTCCTCTGCCTCCCCTCCCCCTGGCCCTGCGTGCAGCCTCCCAAACCCCAGGCCCCGGTGCTCCGGCTCCAGCTCGGACACCGGCCCCCCCCAGAGCGCACGGCTCTGACCACCAGCCAACACCCCTCTGCTAAGGGCTCAGACACAACGCGGACCGGACAGGCCTGTGTGAAACTGCGGTGTCTGCAGGAGAACAGGCAGCTTGCTCTGGGGGGCTCTCAAGGGCACCATCCTCACTGGACCCGCTCCCTGAGTGAGCTCCGGGCTCCCCGCCTTGCTGTCTGGAGTGGGACCTGGAAACCAGCAGGGGGGCGGTGGGCGGGAGCGGGAAGCACACCCCCGGGGCCAGCGCACGCAAAGGAAACGGGGTGCGTGTCCATTTCCCACTCCCAGGCCCGCCGGAGGTGCGGCTATGGGGGGGCTTGGTCTCCGGTCGCCTCCCCAAGTTCATTATCGCTTCCTCTGCCTTATCTCCCGCAGGACGCCCTGGGTTCCTTTCCCAGGGCCGCGGGGTGTGGAGGCTGCCGTTCTCTCTGGACGAGAGCGCACGCGGGTTTCCCTGCCTTTTGTGGTTTCCTGGCGAGGGGAGGAGGGCGGGCGGCGCGCTTCTGCTGGTGAGGCTTGACCTCTTGGTCCCCAGGGCACATTCTCTTGGGCACAGTCTCCCGGCCTCCCCTCCCGAGGGTTGTGGAGTGAAGGCCGAGAAGACACCCAGAGGCTACCCACCAGGAGTGGGGAGGTGTGACTCTGGGTGTAAGCTCTCTGTTCTTAGTTCTTTCATTAACAAAGTGAGAGCTGGAAGAGAAGGAGGCCCCAGCAGTTCCTGCGAGATTGCCAGTCCCTCGTTTCTCTAAATTAGTAAGGTGAGGACCAGGTCTCACTGTGCAGGAGGTGTCCGGCCTCAGGGTCCTTGTGGGAGCGAAGGGGAAGAGAGGGGAGGGAAGACACAGGAGGGGAGAGGTGGGAACAAGTGGAGGGAGGAAAGGGAGCAGCCGGGATGCGAGGAGAAAGGCAAGGGAGGGGGACTAGTGAGCAGGGGATGGATGGACAGGAGGGAGAGAAGAGGAATAGAGGGGAGAAAACAGACACAGAGAGGGGGGCAGGGGGAGAGGAGCATGGCAAATGCTTGAGAAGATGGGAAGAAGGGGACATTTCCGACGTCCTACTAGATATCAACGCTCACAACCAACTTCGAGGTAGGGAGCCATATTGCCCCTTCACCATGAGCACCTGCAGGTTCAGAGCCTTCAGGACCCTGCCCTGCCTGTGGCATAACCAATACCGCTCTGTCCCCAAGGGATTGCGAGGCAGCTGGACAGGCTGTGAGACAAGCTGGGCTCAGTGACTCACTGTACGTCTCACTGGGTTCATCCTGGCGCTGAGATTCAGAGTCAGGCCTATCCAGTTCCGAGACCTGTGTTCTTTCCACTCCACTGGGCCGAGAAAAGAAAACACAGGGGGGATGAGGAACGGGATACCTCTCCACACATGTAGTAAGAAATGGGCTACGAAACCCTCTGAGTGAAATCCGCTGTCAAAAATAAAAAACAGAGAAAGAAAAAAAGGAAGGAAAAAGTAGGCTGAGTTAAGTAAAGTCCATTCAAAGCAAGAAGAGATTTAAGATAAAATCTCTGAGGCATTCGGGTGCAGCATACCTTTTCCATAATTAACATGTCTCCCTCTGCATCGGGCTGGCAAAAACCGTTACCGACTTATTCTTCAGTAGGGATCTAGACTTCACAATTATGCTTTTTATTTTATAGCACATCTGCAATCTTTATAGCATTTTCACACTCATTCTTCCTTTAAAAAATATATTTTATTGATTTTTTACAGAGAGGAAGGGAGAGGGATAGAAAGTTAGAAACATCGATCAGCTGCCTCCTGCACACCCCCCACTGGGGATGTGCCTGCAACCAGGGTACATGCCCTTGATTGGAATCGAACCTGGCACCCTTGAGTTCGCAGGCCAACGTTTAATCCACTGAGGCAAACGGGCCAGGGCTCATTCTTCCTTTTGACCTTTAATAATAACAGTAATCATAGGTAGGAGTTCAGCTAAGGTTTGGGATTAAGTCCTCAGTTTGACTGCCACATGCCACTTATGAGCTGTGTGACCTTAGGCAGGTTAATTAAACATCCTGAGCTTCAATCTTCTGTCTTTTAACATGGGGATTTTAAAAAAAAAACAACAACACCTACCTCATCCGAAGAGAAAATACATGCCAAGTGTTACCCAGCACATAGTAAGTGCTCCAGAAATATTAACCAATATTATTTCTCTTTATATTTGTTGGAAATATGACCTGACATTTGAAAATAGGCAGAAAAGATTACTGGACCTTGTTTCAGTGCAGTACTGGTCTTGATTTTTCTATTGACTTTACAACTCTGTGGGTATGGAGAGTTTTTGTGTGGTGAAGAAGCAAATAATTTCTGTCCAATAGACCAGATAAGTACAAAGATTACAGTTTTATTGTCCTGTTGAACATTAACCAGTTTTGTATCTAACTTGGCAATCTTATAATTTTTTTAAAATTAAATAGCACACACACAAACACACAGAGAGACACACACATGCACAATCTCTAATGCTTTTTGGACTAGTTTTAATATCCTAATGTTCCCCTCATATTCCGTGGTGGGATATTGTAATGTGTAGGGAGTAGGTGACTTCAGAAACCTGGCATTAAAATGTTCCTTACGATTTTTCCCATACACTAATTATAAGACTAGGCATATAAAAAGAGGTAAAGTATCTGAAACAAATAAATATGTGTTTGTGTACATGTGTTTGTGTGTATAATGCACTAAGGAAGAAACTGGCGCATCAGAAGAATTTCAATATGTAAATTGGTACATACTCATGCCTAAAACATCTTGTATGGTGATTATGTTACATAGAATATCAAGTAGAATTTCCTTTTATTTTACTGTAAGTTGTTTTTAAAATAAATATTTTTGTAAATTCAGTTTTTATTGATTTTTAAAGAGAGAGAGGAAGTGAGAGCGAGAGAGAGAAACATCAATGTGGGAGAGAAACATTGATTAGCTGCCTCCTGCACATTCCCTACTGGAGACTGAGCCCACAACCCGGATATGTACGGCTTCTTGATACTGAAGGCAATGCTCAACCAACCAAGCCACGCTGACCTGGGCAAAAAAAGACTTTTAAAGAGTAAGATAGAAGGCACAAATAACAGGGACAATTGAAAAAAAATGTTTCGTCTACAGGAGAAACTAAGAAACAAAACCAAGAGAGGTAGATGATATCAAGCATTATTCACGTTTACTGCTGAAGCAATTTATTCAGGAATCATGCCCACATGGGAAGGAGAATCTATTTTGAAAATGGAAATGTGAGTGATTTCCTTAGGTGAATTCCTTCATGCAAAGAGGAAAGTGTGCGTACAGAGAAGGGGCAGGATGCAAAGGACAGCGATTGGAAACCACTTTGTAAAGGGCAAAGGAGAGAAGTAGACTGGACCCAGGAGGCATTAGTCAGCCAGTATCTGAAAGAAGAGGGGGAGGGATGGAGAGCTGGGACATGCATGTGTCATAGCCCATGAGATGCCATTCGAAGAAGTTATTAATTTAGGGCCCAGGGGGAGCATTGGGTGACTGTAGTCATGCATACAGCGAATGACAAGAAGCACGAAGTGTTCTGCCACTTCACTGACCTACAGGTTCCTGGAGACAGTGAGCAGGGACTCAGTGTCTGGCTGACTATATAAACAACAATAATAAGAGGAGTCATTATGGTTTCCATTTGGAACTCTAGCTCTGCAGGGTGCAGCCACATAATCCACTCAAGTCAATGAAGAAGAGAAGTCAATTAGCAGCTGTCCCTCCCACCCCCCAGCACTCACCCCTCTAATGAAGGAAAGAAGTAGAATTTTCTCCCACATACCCCCTTAAGCAATGGGGTGTCTCTTGAGCTTCTGAACAGCAGTCAGGAAATGAGGCTGTTCAGTAAGCTGATACGGGTCCCTGGCAGAGCTCAAATGGGAAATAATACCAGTGGCTAGATTTGAATTCCCAATAAGAGCAGTTATTCTTCCTATTTAGTTCTAGTAGAAATTGTCCTATTTTAGCCATAGCCAGTTTGCTCAGTGGATAAAGCGTCGGCCTGCGGACCAAAGGGTCCTGGGTTTGATTCCAGTCAAGGGCACATATCTTGGTTGCAGCCTCCTCCCCAGTCCCAGCCCTGGTCAGGGCTCATACAGGAGGCAGTCAATTAATGTGTTTCTCTTACATCGATGTTTCTCTCTGTCTTTCCCTCTCTCTTCCACTCTCCCTAAAAATCAATGGAAAAATATCCTCGGGTGAGGATTAACAAAACAAAACAAAAAGAAGAAGAAGAAGAGGAGAAGGAGGAAGAAGAGGAGAAGGAAGAAGAAATAAATTATCATATTTTAAATATATTTGTGACTTAGAATCAGATTCAAAATCTTATCTTTTTTTAATCCTCATCTGAAGATATGTCCATTGATTTTAGAGAAAGGAAGGTAGACAGATGATAGATAGATGATAGACAGATAGATAGATAGATAGATAGATAGATAACAGATAGAAACTTCTGTGTGAAAGAAATATCAACTGGTTGCCTCCCACATGTGCCCTGACCAAGATCAAACCCACAACCCAGGCATGTGCCTTGGCTTGGAATAGAGCCCGAGACCTTTTGGTGTGTAGGAAGACGCTCCAACCAACTAAACCGCCCTGACCAGCAAGTGTGGCAAAATCTTATCTTTGATGCAACCAGCAGTCAAGCTTTCTCTGGTGCTCTGGACAGGCAAAGGGAGTGGGTACCACGCTTCCTGGGCCAGAGAACGTCGGCCCAACACGCTCCTCCTGGAAACAGCTTGGAAACAAAATGAGTCCCAGGCCCTCCCATTTCCCATGGTTACGGCAGCCAGGGCCTGTTGGCTTAGATCCCGTGTTCTACTGGAGATACACCAACAAGCAGAAGAAAATAAACGCAGGGATCCTGATTTACTTAAATTTTAATTAAAATATTGCTAAGAATCTCAAAATGTATGCTACAAGATTCATCTCAGCTGAATACATACCAGTCTTTCATTTATAGAGCGAGTCTCTGTGAAGAGGCGGGGACAGCAGGAGAGAGGGGTTGGGAGACTGGCTTCACTCCGCTGCATGTTGACTGTGGGCGTGCCATGTCACTTACCCTCACTTAACTTTAATTTCCTTGGCTGGATAATCTGAGTATTAATCGTCTTTAATGTCTTTTCTAGTTCTGAAATAATATGACTTGATGTTTATGACTGTGTGATTGGGCAGACAGTTTTTTTTTTTTATGTTGTTGTTAATCCTTACCTGAGGATATTTTCCCATGACTTTTTTTTTTTCTTGAGAGAGAGAAAAAGAGGGAGAAAGAGAGAGAGGAAGGAGAGAATGGGAAGGAGGGAAAAAGAGAGAGAAACATTGCTGTGAGAGAGACACGTCTATTGGTTGCCTCATGCACATGCCCGAAGCAGGGCTGGGGATCGAGCCTGCAACCAAAGTGTCCTTGACCAGAATCAAACCCAGGACCCTTCACTCTATGCTCTGTCCACTGAACCAAACTGGCTAGGATGGGCAGGCAGTTTAAATGGTTCTGTTGCCCAAGAATACACTGGCTATATCACTCAGCTGTTGAAATGCTCATGATAACTAGATTTGTTTCAGCAACCTTAGCCACTTACTGACTTGACCATGAAGCAGTCTTTTTTACTGCTTAAAACAGCTTTTCAAAACAGTTCAAAGAGTTGACCTTCTTTAACCAATTGGTCTCCATCACATAATCTGACTTATTTAAGGATAGCTTGAGAAACACATCCACAGGGTGATTTTGTAAACTCTCACTCGCTACATGTTACTTCCTCAGCACTCCTTCCCCAACTTTGTCTTCTCTCCCTGTATTTGCTGTCCTTGGATGATTTCACCCTCATCCCACAATAGTGCGTGGCAAATGTTAACAAATGGCGGTTTTTAAAAGCCCAGGTTTTGTAGTGTTTGCTCATTTCCGTGATGTAAATACTCTGACCACTGCTGATCTCAAGCTACCAATCATTGTGGAGCTGGGATAGGATGCACAAAATCAGGCCTTCCCAGCGGTCAGTGCCAGCTCCAGCACACCACAACACCCACCCCTTCTCATACCAGCTACATGCAGAATCAATCACTCTCTCATTCCTCCCAGACTCAAATCCACTCGAATGTCACACCTGCTCAACATCATCAAGGGCAAAAACGGGCACTCAACATTCCTATAAATATATGCCTGTATTCCCCATGCATCAAGATAACCATGGCTCAGTCTATGAGAAATATGCTAAACTTGAACTATTGTGTGAATGCATCTTTTGAGCAACAGAGTAAGACCACATGCTGGTGTGTGGGGATGGAGTATTTCTAGGCAGAGAAGGGACATTTCTGCTCAATTGTCCTATGAAATAGTTTATCTTAGGTCAAGAAATGGGAGACGGGGAATGCTTTGAACTGGAGGAGAGAAAGATGTAGGGCCTAAGACCAATTAAGTCCCAGTCTGAGATGTGGAGAAGCCTCTAACAGCAGAGGAACTGCCGATACCACGTGGAGGTAGTGGATGGTAACACCATGTTTCTGACTGAGCACCAAAATGGAGGCTGAAAGACAATGTCTCGAGATGCCAGACTGAGGCGGCAGTTGTGGGCCTGACTAGTCTCCAGCATGGACATCCCACTTCCAAGGCTGGGATGGAGCGCCAGAAGCAGCGGTCACTCCTAAGTCAGCTGACCAGAGTGGGGAATCTCAGAAGGTCATTCACAGCAGCAGCCGCAGCAGCAGCAGGCAAGCAACAACACTAGGTTAGAGGGCAAGAACCCAAGGGACTTTTCTGTAGCTCCACTGAGAGGCGTTCCAAGGCAATTCTCAGAAATAACTGACAGGAGCTGGTTCCCAGCAAGTCGTGCCATGCAGGCTCTCAGCGATCACAATTTAGGTCTACTGAGGGAGAACGACTAAGTCGCAGTCACAGCTACTGGGTGCAGGGTATTCCCTTAGATTACATCTATGGCCAGCGATATCAACCCTTCCACCCTGACGCATAAACCTGAAAACTGGGACTTATGCTGTATTCTCTGACCTACCACATGTGGTCAGTCACAAAGTCACTGAATGGTACGTTTGATTTACTAAGCTCTTGTTGTTGTTAATCCTCACCCAAGGATATTTTCCCATTGAGTTTTAGAGCGAATGGAAGGGAGAGGAAGAGACAAAGAGAAACATCGATGTGAGAGAGACACGTTGACTGGTTGCTTCCTGCGTGTGCCTGACCAGGGCTGGGGACTGAACCTGAACCGAGGTAGATGCCCTTCACCGAAATTGAACCTGGGATCCTTTAGTTAGTGGGCTCTATCCACTGAGCCAAACAGGCTAGGGCTGATTTACTAAGCTCTTGTTCTGGACGGGGCTAATAGTGGCTTTAAGGACATCCTGGATATTTTCTCCTGTACTTTTCATCAGCTAAATATGCGTGAAGAAAACTGAAAGATGTAATCTTGTCATCAGCCTCAATAAAGTACATCTTTACATTTACTAAGATACTGCCTTTGGGAGAGGATACAACATTTATATGTATTCACAAAGAGAATAATAGGAAACAGGTGCTTGTCAGACATACATTTTTTCATTCATGCAAGTTTAATAATAATAATAAGCAAAACATTTAAATAAATAAATAAATAAATAAATAAATAATAGCCTCTGGTTTTCACTTTAATTTTATTTAAGGCTGACGCAAATATATTTGGGTTCATATTATTGTCTTACAAATAGGTACCTTACATTATCTCATTTAGTGACTCTAGAAGAAAGTCACTCTTTTTATTAATTAATTCATTTATAGTTGAGGTAATGGAAGTTTAGTATGGTAAAATATGTAGCTCAAGGTCACACAACTAGTAAATGATGGAGCCAGGGTGTGAATTTATGTAGTCTGACTCAAGGACCACACTTCCAACCCCATATTTAATTAGTCTGCCAACTCTACCTCTTATTTATTAACCTAACCCCTTCTACCCAACCCAACCAGCCTGAGTCTATTCAGGTTCTCATAAATTCTTGCCTAGATTATTCCTTTAGCTTTCTCATTAGTCTCCTTAATGCTAGTCGTGCAGCTAAAGTACAAATCTGATACCTTTCTTCTCTTGTTTAAAACACTTTGAGGAGTAACATACAGATTAAAACTGCAATGTGATTCCACTACTCTACTAGTCTGGGCAGCCCTGACAAGACCTCACAGACTAGGTGGCTTAAACATCAGTCACTTTTCTCACTGTTCTGGAGGCTGCAAGTTCACAATCAAGGTGCCAGCAGGGTTGGCCTCTGGTGAGGAACCTCTTTCTGACCTGCAGGTGGCTGCCTTCTCACTGTGTCTTCACATGGCCTTCACATGTGTGTGTGTGTGTGGGGGAGGAGAGGTAGGGACAGAGAGATATCTCTTCCTCCTACATCGGATGAGGCAAAAGTAGGTTTACATTTATTCATATGGAAAATAATGAAATAATTAAAAATAATAATATAAGAATAAACTCTAGATTTGTGTACTCATGACTGTAAACCTTTTTTTTTTTTGTCCCACTCTGTATGGATACTAGTTTTATCAAATTAGGGCCCCATTCTTTTTTTAAAATATATTTTTATTGATTTCAGAGAGGAAGGGAGAAGGATAGAGAGATAGTAACATCAGTGATGAGAGAGAATCATTGACTGGCTGCCTCCTGCACGCCCCTACTGGGGGGATCGAGCCCCAAACCCCAGCATATGCCTTTGGCTGGAATTGAACCTGGGACCCTTTAGTCTGAAAGCCAACGCTCTGTCCGCTGAGCCCAACCAGCTAGGGCAGGGCCCCATTCTATGACCTCATTTAATCTTAATAACTTCCATAAAGGTTCTAACTCCAAATATAGTCACAGTTGGGGTTAGGGTGGGGCACAATTCAGTCCAAAACACACACCAGAAAGGCTAAATGAAAAAGACAATGTCAATGGTTGGAAACAGAGCCCACCGGAACGCTCACACGCTGCTGTTGAGACTCTAAGTCAGTCTGATAACTTTGTAAAAAACTGGCAGAATCGGATAAAGCTGAACATACACTTAGCTTATGGCCCAGAGATTCCACTCCTAGGTATTTTATCCAGTGGAAATGCACACATATATTCACCAAAAGACATGTATAAGCACAGTACAGCAGCACCGTTCCTCATAGCCTCCAACTGGAAAGAGCTCAAATGTTGATAGGAAGAATACATAAATGATGGCAAATTCATGCATAGGATATTATACAATCACGGGACTACATGAGCCACATCTTCACATGACAGAACGGATCAGAAACATAATGCTGGTTGATAGAAGCCAGACACAAAGGGGTACATACTTTAACGATGTACTTAAATAATGTTTAAACACAGGCTACACAAATTGATCATGTTAGTAGCCAGGTTGGTGGTCTCCCTTGGAGAGGGGAGTAGTGACTGGAAGGGGGCCAGCCTGGGCTTCGGGGGTTCTGGTTACATTATGACCTAGATTCAGGCTCTGCAGCTGTGTTCAGTCCATGAAAATTCATTAAGCAAAATATTTATCATATGTGCACATTTCTGCACCTATTTTACACTTCAATAAAAGTTTTTCTTAAAAGTGAAATATTCTGAAGACTCCATATCACCCCAGAATAGAGTCCCAAGTCTTCAGCCTAGCCTAGAGTCCTTTGTGACCTAGTGGGGCCAGGCCAACCTTTCCAGTCCTCTCCAACCCACTCCTAGTCTAAATTCTAACCAAAACAAGCCATAACCAACACCCACAATGCATCATGCTCTTTCATGCTCTCCCCTGCCTGAATACCCTTCCCATTTTATCCATTTCATCTATCTGGTTGACTCCTTTTAAAGCTTTGAAAATCAGCTCAGGCTTTATTCTCCACCAGGAAGTTTTCCCTCACCCCACCAACCCTGGCTGAGTTAGCAGTCCGTACTTTTTCATCTCTGAACAGTCTATGTCCTTATCATCCTTGGTACACTGCACTGTCATTTTTGGTATATAAATCTGTCATCAGCACTGGACTGTGATGTGATGAGGGCAAAGATTGTGCCCTTTATCTTAGCATACACTACCTAGTGCCATGCCCTTCACATAGCCAATGTGCAACGAACAGCAAATGACCGAATAAAGGCATTAATGAAATTTAGCTTACATCTTGATTTTGGTACAGAATTTTCCTTTAGTCATTCCATCAAGAAAAATTTTAAAGAAAATGAATCTAAGGTGGCGGCACAGATTACACCATGCCTCACATTTAGTTTGCAATGAGTGCTTTGTTCTCCGTGAACATAAATGTCAGGGAAACAAAATACACATTTCTTAAAAATACATAATAGTAACACTGCCCGTTCCCTAAAGACTGTCCAAGTGTACAAAATGATCGCATTCCTCAGGAATATGGGTGAAGTGTTAATGTCCTCGGTTGGCTTGAAACTCAAGAAATTCCTCTAACATCTAGATTGGCCATGTTTCTTGGTGGATCTGCCAAAAATTCCTCCGATATCCCAGTCTGGGATTTATGAACTGAGAGGTTTATGATATTTCAGAGTGTAGAACGGGCTATTGTTTTACATATTAGATAAGTGCAGCAACCGCAGTGAGATCTGTGATTGGGCTCAGGGACCAAAAGGAAACTAAGCTGACAAGCGTTGTTCTCTATGCAAGTCCCAAGAAGGCTTAAGCCAGGCGGAAAGCTAGGTAGTTAGTGATCATATTGGTTCTCAACAATGTTTCTATCTATTTCTGAGTTTGGGCTTGAGGTATGGCTTCAAAACAGAAAGCCAGAAGAGTTATTAATGAGGAGAGGTAGGATGATAAGGATATTGCCATGACGATTCTTGGTAAATAAGGATGAACAATTTGCAACAGAACAAGCACAGATGTGAAACCTAACATCAAACTGCTCATCATCCAAAAAAGTTAAGGCAACGGTAAAGAGGTAGTCGTCTACTTTAAATATGTGTACAACCTGGGTAGTGAACCTAGGCCTGCCTTTAGGGCAGCTGCCCACCCCCTGTTGGATTATAGTCTAACCACTCAACCCCAAGGACCCAACTGGCAGGCTTGTTTGTCCTGTCGTTGACTCTACCCATTCTCTTGAGCCACAGCTGATTGGACTGGACATAGTCACCTGACTCAAGCTGGACCAATCAGATGCTCTATGTTTGGAACTCCACTGTAGTTAAGCTAGTGCTCTAAATGGGAAGGACTGCAGGGCTGCCAGCTGCATGGGGTGAAGGGAGTGGGGATACAAGGATAAAGAAGAGCTACAATAAACCATCATGGCTAAATAGGGGGTTGATATTTCTACTTCCAATCCTCTACAGAGAGATCTGGTACATTCTTTGCCCAAGTCTGGGCTGCTCTTTATGTCAAAACACCACATTTAGTTTTCTCTGGCCAGTGTGGCTCAGTCGGTTGGAGTGCCACCCCGCACACTGAAAGATGGAGAGTTCAATTTCTGGTTGGGGCACATGTCCAGGTTGCGGGTTTGATCCCCAGTCAGGGTGCATAAGGGAGGCAACAGATCAGTGTTCCTCTCGTTCTCTCTCCCTCCCCCTTCCTCTCTCTACAAATCAAGAAAAACATATCCTCAGGTGAGAATTCACACACACACACACACACACACACACACACACACACACACACCACGTTTAGTTCATCCTGGTTTGGGTGGGTTTCTGAAGTCCCAGTCCTCGGACACGAACGCTCTGGTGTTGGCATAGGAGGCTGTCTTTACTCCCCCAGGGCCTTGGAAGAGGACTGGGCCCGGCCTGGCCAGCCACTGACTGCTGGAGTTCCAGCTCTGATGCCAGGTGCTTGTGAGCTGTTGGTTAGTGGGGGTGTTACGTGGATCTTTAAAAAAGGAAGCATGACACCGTGTGTGATGACAGTAGAAAATGAAGCCCGTGGAAAGTTTTAATTTTGATAGCTAGCACAGGAAATGGCATTGATGTATGGAAACTAAATTTAGAAGCTGGATGGATTGACAGGATCCCTCCTAAGTCCATGTAAACAGCCCGTGCCAGGTGCCAGGAAGTAACTGCAGCAGCAGGGACAGGCGTGGTGGGCAGGTCCCTGGCTGTCCTAAAGTCTGAAGGAAGAAAAAGGCCTTTTCTCCAGGCAAGTGATTTTGCAGAAGTCTTATCTTCCAGCTTAAGAGAGAATTAGCAGTTCCTGCACTAATTATTTTCAAGCCGGTTCACAGTCGCTCCCTGCTTTGTGTCCATAAACAAGGAAAGGGTGTGGCCATGACTTGGATTCTCTTGGGCAGTGTTTGTTTCCCTGGCCGGCTGCCGGGCGCAGGACCCAGTGCAAAAGGGGAAATGGGAGTGAGTGAGGGGAAATCTCTCGGGCCCCTTCCCCTCACCCACTGCACCCCCCACCCTTAGTAGCCTCCTACCCGTGGTGTTCCTCTACCATTTGCAGTCCCAGTGACATGAGAATGGGTGTCGGAGGCCGAGGGATGACACGCATGGTGATTCAGTAGGGCAAGGACGTTGGGAGTGTGGAGACCTGGTCAAAGCACTGGTGCTACCCCCAGTGCTGCTCTCAGACCCAGGCAAGAGGACCTCTGCCCTGGGCCATGAGCTCCAGGGGGCCACACTGTGGTCCTTCTAGGGCGTGCTCCCTCTAGAGTGAAGAGTCCACCAGATCAAAGGAACATGCCCACCCAGCCCATCTCTCCCCTCCAGCCCATGTTCCAGGTCTGAGACAACAGAATTCCCTGCTCCCAGGACCTGTGCAGGCCTCTTCATGGGCAGGTCCTCCCAAGGGTGTGTATTCCCTAGATTTCAGGGTGGCTCAGGGGCAGTGGTTAGTAGACAGCATGGACAGAGCTGGACGGTGCCTATGGGAGGATAGTATCTGAGCTTCAGGGGTGGGAAGAGAGGGCACCAGGCCAGGGACTGGGCCGACCAAGAAGTCTGAAAATTCTGAATTTGAATCTGGCCTTCCAGGATGTCATGAAGTTTTCTTTTTCAAAGAAGGAGAATAGAGCATACTTTATTTAGCTGTTAGCTTGATGTATAACTTTTGCCATGGAATAGGGGTCTATGTTTGTACTCTTGTAGGTCCCCTAAATGTTAGGGTTGAGCCATGCCACCATTTCAGCACCTTAGAAAAGTTATTTTAGGTCTCTTATTTGCAAAATAAAGGCAATAATGATAGCAGTTATTATGAAAGTTTTAAATACAATTAGTTCTATTATTGTTATGTACCCTTTGGCAAGTTACTCAATCTCAGTGCCTCAGTTTTCTCATCTGTCAAATGGGAGGATATTAATAGTACCTGTTTTATGGGTTGTTATCAATTGTTGTAAGGGTCTTAAAACAGTGTCTAGAGCAGCGGTTCTCAACCTGTGGGTTGCAACCCCTTTGGGGGTCAAACGACCCTTTCACGGGGGTCACCTAAGACCATCCTGCATATCAGATATTTACATTATGATTCATAACAGTAGCAACATTACAGTTATGAAGGAGCAACAAAAATAATTTTATGGTTGGGGGTCACCACGACATGAGGAACTGTATTAAAGCGTGGCATTAGGAAGGTGGAGAACCACTGGCCTAGAGCATAGTAAAGGCTATGTAAATGCTAGTAGTAGTTGTGGTTACTGTTGTTATTATCCACTATTACCACCTGGCCAACTGGATTAAAGGAAACAGCATACGCGGCGTGTAAGTCACAATGAGACACACCTCTGCCACATTTCTGAGTTAGTCTGAGACTTGCCTCATACTCCAGATTCATTCTGTGATTTCAAAATCCCAAGACTTCTTAGGAAGTATGAAGCCTGTCCCTGCTTCCAACTGCGACTGTTGCTTTGGCCAAGTGTAATCTGATGAATACAAACTAAGAGTCCTGTCCTGGAATAACCCTCATTCTTGTCTGTAAAGGGCTTTGAAGTCCACTCAGAAAGGTGCAAAATGAATCTTAAATCTCTGGGCAGAGACATGGCGGTGGCAGCAAGCGACGAGTCGGGGAGGGATGTTGGCCCCTCCTGAGATTCACCGATTGCCGTTCCTTGCTGATGGAAGAGTTTCTGCAGCCCTGTGCACTGGCACACTCTCAGGGCTGGGCTGGCTTTGGGAATTAACTTGAAATGTTAATTCTGTAACAAGTGAGAGAGGGCTGATCCGTCATAAGAGGAGACTCGATCGATCGCATGGGAACCTATAAGCCACGGAGAGCTAGCTATAAGAGGATTTCCCAACAACAAGCTCGCGGCTTTCTGCTACGTGTCACGGCCTCTGGGGATTGGCAGCTCGCTCTTCTGCTCAGCACCCAGGCAGCTCATTCACTGTTTGCTTCAGCCACTTACACACCAGAGCTCTCCTTGAAGTGAATCATAAGGCTACAGGGAGGCCATTAGCAAAGCATCAAGCCCTCAGCTCCTCCCTTCAGGGGCATCCTCTTCCTCGGACCCGTTGCGGGCAGGTTCCTCCTAGGTCCCTGTGCTCTATAGACACATTTTATCTGAGGAACGTTCTAGTCCTTATTCACACTACGGTACGAGTAAGAACGGCGGAGAGAGTCATACTGCTCTCAAATATTTTCATTTTAAAAAGGCCTAAGGAAGCCCTAAGAGAAAGAATGAAGGCAATTTCAGACAGCAGACAGAGGTTGGAGAGGGTTTTTTCAGGGTGGAGACCCTAGGAATGGTGGGCCTATTCCAGAATCCATGTATCCAACCTACATGATTTTCCGCTTGTGCTTTCAGGTCTGACACTGACTCTACAAGTTCACTGTCATCTTCATGGTTTGGGGCTGGTCACACAGCTGTTTCCCAGGGCTATGAGTAGTGACCACTCAAGCTCTGTGGCCATGGTAGCCATCAAGGTCTTTGCTGTGGAGTCCCCTTCTCCTTCCGGTCCACAGCCTGGAGCTCTCCAGACAGTCAGGGCGTGGTGCCCTGGCCATCTGTTCCTTGTGTTTGGTGGTTCTGATCACATACATGCACTCCTACATCAATCACAGCAAGGAGCCATTTTACTATCTAGAAAACTGCTCGGGTGAGGAAAAGCAGCACCATGGTGTTGCCCATCAGCGTACCTGCTTTGAGTGGCATGGGTGGTGCCTTTGTTTCTAAGATCGCCTTTGAGGCAGGGTGAAAAAATGTAAGCTGATTTGCATGCCATGCTGAACAAGCCCAGCAATAAATCATAAACATCCTTAGGATATTTCTTAAAGGAAATAGTTCCTATGTGTGACTAGCAACCACTTTTTCAAGAGTGAAACATCTGAGCTACTTAAATGCCTCTGCAAAGTAGGAAAGCAAATGAAGTAATCATGCCACAATCACTCAAATCAGAAGAATGAGGAGTGTAGTCCTTCTCTCTCTCTCTCTCTCTCTCTCTCTCTCTCTCTCTCTCTCTCTCTCAACTGGTAAGGTGATAGGGAACCATCTAATCTGATTATCAAAAATCCAGTCAAAATCTCTAGCAATTAAAAGTTTTTAGGAGAGCCTGGCTGGCGTGGCTCAGTGGTTGAACATTGACCTATGAACTGGGTCACGGTTTGATTCCTAGTCAGGGCACATGCCCCGTTTGTGGGCTCGATCCCCAGTAGGGGTGTGTGCAGAAGGCAGCCCATCAATGATTTTCTTTCATCATTGATGTTTTTATCTCTCTCTCCCTCTCCCTTCTCTCTAAAATCAATAAAAATACATACATTTTAAAAAAGTTTTTAGGAGAAACATGGTATCTCTTACAGATGACTAGCTAGGATGAATATTCTTGTAGTATAATCCAGTCAGCATGTAGTTGATTACTGACTGCCTACTCTGTACTACAGAATGAGTGTCTAAGTCCAGGGTGTGGGAGGCCATTATGTGCTATGGGTGTGTTCATGAAGCCACAGACATATTTTTCTCAATGTTCTGTTTATGAGGCCTAATTTGTCGGGCAGCTGCTGAGAAGTCAAGTCAAGGGATAGGATAGCCACTATTTTCACCCATAAGACCCCATTTAAATGCATTCATCAGTGGTGCAGTCAGGCATATTCTATGCCAGCTCCTCCCTGCTCAAAGGGAAACAGAGATGTCTCTGTTTATTTCCCATGAAGAAAAAGTTTTGGTTTACCCTGAATGTACCTTTGTTTCTTTATAGAGCTGTTTCCTGTTTTCTCTTATCAAAATATTTCAGCTGTAGCGTAACATATTCAGTAGGTATAAGAGCTTCTGTCCCAACCAAATCAGATGAGTGTGTTTAATCATAGTTCTGAAGCAGATGCACAATGTTAGCCATTGAGGCACTTTAAAAATAAAAGGAAAAATATTTTTATTTTAGTAGGTATTGCCTATGGGAAAAATACAGATGGAAAGAATAGCAATGATGAAACAAAATTAATACAGCTATATCACATAACAGCCAAAAAAGGTGCCATGTCACATTTATATGTTTCCTTTCAAATACTGTGCATGTTAATTTTTTCTCTTTAAATATTTGTTTATGCTTGAGTTGGAGGCCTTAAAGACAGGATAAATAATTGATTTCTACCCCTTTAAGGAGACTACATATCACTGCCCAGTGCCATTATGTGTTGATTTCATAGTTTAACACTCAGAAAATGTGTATGTTTCCCTATTTCCTGCATCTGGGCTGTGTTAGGGGCTAAGGGTGGATATCTTACTTTTGGGCCGCCTACACGTGTGAAATCAAATTCCAAGGAAATGTATCTAATTCCTTCTAGCAACATATGAAAATGTTTTGTTACTTGAGGCCGGGTGTGTTCCAGTTTGCTGACAAATCCAAATCTGGGCTATCAAAAGTTGGAGACTTTCCCCCCCAGTTTCTTTCTATAGGGGAGTCAACAGTATTGAACAAGAAAGGATTATGTTACTTTTAGGCCAGAGGAGTGAAGGCAGCACCCAGGGAGGTAAGGGAGTTAATCATGTGTCCTAAACAGAGCTGGTGGCAATGTACCTAGTGCATCAGTTAACTAATCTGTAATTTTTGTACCAGGCACAGAGCTAGCACAGCCAGTTAACTGGAAGAGATGATTAGGGAGAACACTGTAAAAATACTGAACTTTTTTCATTATCATCAAAATAGGCATCTCAGAAAAGCACAATTTTGCTCGTATGAAATGCAATGACAGGATCCAAATTGTGAGGAAATGAATCCAACTTGGTTGGGATAGGAAAGACAAAACAAAAAACAAAGGAACTTTGGCTCACAAGTCATTTTTGTTTGGGAAGTTTTCCAACTATTGAATTTAGACCCATAGTGCACTTCAGAATGCAATCTGCAGGCTGCCAATGAGGAGCCATGGACTTGAACCTAACCTTTAAGGTGAAGGAAGGTTCAATGGACAGAGTCTACCTTCTGGAGATGCTCTTATCAGATATTCCTGACACCTTCCAGAGTGATGTGTTCCAAACTATGCAGAGTTACACGGAGGGGGGTGGAAAAAAGATTTGGCCCGCTGTGGACATGGCCTTTAATTATCTACAGCCTATTTGCAAGTTCAAAACAATTGCCCAGAAGTTTAAGAATCTCATTAAAGTATCTTAACATAGTTTATTTTTTGAAAGAAAATTACCACAGAGAAAACTTTATAAAAACCACTTTCATTTTCCAATTACACATGTAGTGTATACATGTATGCAGCAAATGAATACATGACATATATTTTATTCACACATACAGATTTAAATCAAGAACGTACTCTGGTTCTATTCCCTATATGGGAAGTTCAAAGAGAAGGGTCTAGCCCTAACTAGTTTGGCTCAGTGGATAGAGCGTCAGCCTGCAGACTCAAGGGTCCCAGGTTCAATTCCGGTCAAGGGCACATCCCCAGTACTGGGTGTGTAGGAGACAGCTGATTGATATTTCTCTCTCACCGATGTTTCCAACTCTCTATCCCTCTCCCTTCCTCTTTGTAAAAAAAAAATCAATAAAATATTAAAAAAAAAAAAAACCACAAAGAGAAAGGTCTAAACATGGCTTTTTTCCAAGTTAGGTAATTCTCTGGAACATGTTTTATAGGATGTTATTTAGGTGCTTCCATTAACTGGACAAAAAAAAATTGCACATACAGAAAACAAGTGGCCAATTTCTTTACTATAGATCTGAGTCTTACAAATCAATAAGAAAAAGATAAACAATCCTACAGGAAAATAGCCATAAGATGTATGCAGACCGCTCACAAAAAGGAACAAAAACAGGAAATAGACATATAAACACATACTAAACTTCGCTCATAGTTTAAAAACTCAAACGATGATGAGGCAGCAATTTTCATTTCCAGTTTCAAAGATGAAAAGGAGTGGTAATGCTAGGATAAGGGATGAGGACACAGTCACTCTCACACACTGTCGGTGAGCATCTTAATTGATAGAGTGTTTTGTGGCGGCAATTTTACAATATTAAAGTCAGCCCAGCTATTTTAATTCTAGGAATGCAACCCATGGAAACATTCACCTAAGAACACCAAGACGAATGTGCATGGATGGCGGCTGCAGCACTGTCCCCAATAGCTAACAACTGGAAACAAAGCACGGAAAAGAGTAAGTACATGTATATACGCTCACAGGGAAAGTGTTCCAAGAAATGGCAGCAAGTAAACAGAGCAAGTTTCAAAAACGCTATGGTTTCAATTTGTTATATGCGAAGGGAAGTACGCTAATGGTCTATATACTAAAATGGAAATGCTGCTTATTTCTGGGGGCGGCATTTTGGAACACTTCCCATGTCTACCTTATGTATTTCTGTACTATTTGATTACACATTAAAGATAAAATGAAATAACAGTATGAACATCACTTATGCAGTTTTCTTGCCAAGTAGGTTAAACCTGAATCTCAACATGAGGAAACAATCACATAAAACCAGATTGTGCCCTGGCCGGTTTGGCTCGGTGGGTAGAGCGTCGGCCTGCGGACTGAAGGGTCCCAGGTTTGATTCCAGTCAGGGGCATGTACCTGGCTTGCGGGCACATCCCCAGAAGGAAGTGTGCAAAAGGCAGCTGGTCGATGTTTCTCTCTCATCGATGTTTCTAACTCTCTGTCTCTCTCCCTTCCTCTCTGTAAAAAATCAATAAAATATATTTTAAAAACACACACACACAAAACAGATTGTGTGATATTCTATAGGATAACCCGCCCAAGCACCTTAAACTTACCAATATTATAAAAGAGAAGAGACTGTTCTAGATTACAACTAATGAGGGCACTCACCCTCCTTGCCTTACTGCATCCTCACAATGACCCAGGCAGGAGGCAGTTAGCTCCAATTTACAGACATGGAGATGGAGGCCTGTGGGGATGGGGGTGAGGTGGAGGGGCAGCCTGCTTGTCTGGATCAGGCCCCTGCTTGCCTCCATAGGTAGATTTATATCATTAGCATGAGTGCCAAAAAAAGATATGATTTTTTAAGATCTGTAGGAAACAAAACATGCTTATATGTTTTATAATCTTTTAAACGTACCTTCTCTCCTGATATCATGCTGTTAAACCGTCCATTTTGCTGTCCAGGTTGCAGTTTCTCCTTTTGCCTGCTGCACAGCTGCCTCTCCCCTCTCTCCGGTCACTGGTACCCAGCTCTGCAAGTGAGCCTAGCGCAGCTCCCATCTCCTGCCAGGTGTTCCTGCTGCGCCTGGGGCTGCTGGTCTCGCAAAAGCCCAACTTCAGGAGGCAATGCCAAGCCTGTTTCCAATGAGGTGGCACCAGTCTGCTCTCCCACCTGCTATAGACGAGCTATCTGATTGGTCTACATCCCTGTCAACGGTTGGTCCATATCCAGGCATGTGATGCCCACCTGGCCAGTGAGGGATGCTGGGGAATTTGCTTAATCCCAGGAATGGCTAACCGTAGCTGGAGACTAGCTCGCCTCTGTCTCAGGACGTGGTGGTCCAGCCGCCTTTGTGACCACAGGAGAGCGGGGAAGAGCAGACCTGGGTCCTGGGTGTCCATACAGAGCCCCTGAATTAACCACCCCTGGGGCTTCCTTGCTGTTGGATTCAAGTTTGTTACAAGGAACGGTGAATTTCCTTGTTTCACTCTTTCTGAGTTGGGTTAGCTGTTACTTGCATGTTTGCTACTACTTTCCGTGGCTACTTTCAAGGACCTCCCAGCCTAGTTCTCCAGCAACTCCATGGTGATTCATTCTCCACTTCAGCAAATCTTTTTTCTGCTTAAATCAGCCAGAACTGCTTTCGTTTGCTTACAGGTTACAACCCTGATGAGACAGAAGGAGAGTCTTTACTCAGGCCAGTCTATCAAGGAGCAAAGGTGCCGAGACAGGAACAAGGGAGTGTGTTTAAAGATGGAATTAGAGAGAACGGAGCGCAGAGGCTGGAGCTCCAAGAGATACCCGCTCCCTCTTGGGTGGGCACACCCAAGGTCACAGTGGAAGGACACAGCAGGGGTCAAATTCTGGAGGGGCTTGAGTAGCAAGCAGAAGAAGGCTGACTTTATCCGATTTTGACCAAAAGAGGCAATTAGTGAAATTTATATTTTAGAGAATTTTCCCAGACGGTCTTTAGGGGTCCTGGGGAGGGGGCTGTGGCATGTTCTGAGCTCCCACAGTGGGCCAGTCAGGTCCCTACACCAATTTACCTAAGCTACACCGCTGCCTTCTAAGGGAGAGATTATTGTTTTTCTAGGAATCAGGGAAGGGACTGCCATGGTCCCCAGCTGGTCAGGGCCTCAGGCTCCCGGTGCATTAATTACAAAAGAGGTGGCACCCCAGCGCTGATCCCGGGCAAAACTTTGCATGCTGCTCCAGGAAGGGAGAAGCCACTACACTGTGCAGCAGAATGGCTCTGTAATTCTTCAAGCCCTGTGACCAAGTCACCAGCTTTAAGGCTGTCTTATCTGAGGGTTGCCAAGGCTGATAAGTGACATTCCCTCTTTCTATGCTACATAAAAGAAAGCCTTTTCCAGATGACAAAAACAAAATAAGTAATAACTAAAGAGAATCAATAACTAAATGCAATGTGTAATCCTTAGTTGGAGCCTGAATGAATAAAAACATCATTATAAAGGACTTTTTAGGACACAATCGCCTT
>PVJC01005523.1:0-58715 GCA_004026665.1 Murina feae | reverse complement strand
GAGAACATTGATGTGAGAAACACTGATTGGTTGGATTGAACCTGTAACCTAGGTATGTGTCCTGACCAGGAATCAAACCCACAACCTTTTGGTGTATGGGGTGACATTCCAACTAACTGAGTCACCTGGCCAGGGCTCCCTTAATCTGATGTTGACATTGTTCCTTAGCAACATTTTTTTCTCTGTATTCATATCTTTATCAAGTTCAACATGAGACAGGATGTCCCGCAAAAATGTATACACACTTTGAATGATTGTAAAGTCAGTGTTTATTAATATACAGTTCATTTTTAAAATGTAAAAGAATCTATAGAAATGAGTAATTTTGTTGGGCAAAGCCTGTTGTCAAATGGATGATCATTCTGGTCTAGAAGCAATGGAATTGCAGACATCAAGAATCTTTTTGTTGGTGTTTGTGTGCCCGCAATTTGTCTACTGTTGGTGGTTTCATACTATAAACTTTATCTTTTATGTGTCCCCATAAAAGAAAGCCTAGTGGCACTTTAGAATAAGTTTTCTTTTTAAATATATTTTATTGATTTTTTTTTTTTTTTTTTTTTTTTTTTTTTTTTTTTTTTTTTTTTTTTTTTACAGAGAGGAAGGGAGAGGGATAGAGAGAAACATCGATGAGAGAGAAACATCTATCAGCTGCCTCCTGCACACTCCCTACTGGGGATGTGCCCGCAACCAAGGTACATGCCCTTGACCAGAATTGAACCTGGGACCCTTGAGTCTGCAGGCCGACGCTCCATCCACTGAGCCAAACCGGTTAGGGGAGGATAAGTTTTCTTTATTCAAAGCTTAGTCTGGCTTCACCCATTATTTCAAATCAGTTAAACCTGAAAAGGAGTGAAAAGTAAGGATTTACCAGCTGTTAAAGGTTGTACACATTTTGGGGGACACCCTATATTTGTATTTCTCTCAAGAGACAGGGTTACTTTCTCCTGGGAACAAAGTCCGGCCATCTCTCAGAGCCAGTGAGGAGGCAGCCCCTGCAACAGCCTGCTCTGCCTCGGACACTGAGCAAAGCCCTGTGCTTGGCTGAACTTAGCCCCCAAGTGACAGCCCAGACCCTGTCCAGGGACCATCTGGACACAGAAGTCTAACAGGATTGCAAGGGCAAAGTGACAGCATGAGGTCTCCTGACCTCTGGCTGGGCCACGTTATCCAACCGTCCTCATGCTGATTCTTTTTACTAACCACCTGGCAGCTTTCCTATGGCCCAGAGAGGCCGGGAGACACAAGGGGAGCATCAAGTCCATGAGTTCCCGAACCAGGCAGACCAGATTATAAAGACCCAAATATGGAGCAGAAAGAATATGCTAACAGTTAGTTACTCCAGAGAGTAAACGTGTCCAAAATGTCAAAATCAGCCACATGAAAATGGAATGTACCCTGTGCTGTTTAATCCCCTTCTTGCTACGTTCATTGATAGAGGCTGGTGTGTGTGTGTGTGTGTGTGTGTGTCTGTAAATGGGAAAGAATGGGAAACAAGGAAGGAAGCAATATCCGTGGAATGCTAGCATCTCCATGTGCCACTCTTTCCTGCCTTGTTTCATTTGACCTTCAAAACCTATGGTGGATCCAGGGTGTCATCTGATCAATTAAGAGCACCTTCCCTCCTTGGTTAGAAGATAAACATCTGACACTCCCTTTAGCTTCCTCTCCAAAACTGACCTGGAGGTCCACCCTGGCCCCCAGCTCCACCCCTCTGCTCCCTCCTGTCTCTGAACCCCATGGGATAATAGACTGTGAGACCACAGCCTGAAACAGAGTGTGCGTCTGGTGTGGGCTGTTGTTTTGGTTTAATCAGGACTTGCTGTCTCCTGACTGTCTGTAATCACATTTGATGAATTAAGTTAGTTCCTTGTGCTGCAGGCTTTGCACATGTGTCACTTATCAGGGGAGATGCCGCCCTCTTTCTCCTTGGAAAAAGGCAGTTTGGTTGGGAGCTCTGTGTGGATTAGCGTGTGGCTCTCTGTGGAAAGAAGGGCCTGGCTCCCACACCTGCTCGATCTCACTCATTGTAACGTGTGCCCAGCCCAGCGCGAGTTTCAAGGCCAGGAGGACAGTCTTTTCTCTCCCAGGATTTCTGAAACCAGGTCAGGAGCAAGGTCCTCTGACCAGGAACTACAGGGCAAGGCAGACCGAGGGAAGAGCATCCAGAGCTAATGGTGCCTTTCACTGTGTATCCAGCTCTGGCTCAGGGGCTGGGCATTGGTTTTCTTGGTTTAGAGTCATGGATGACCGAGCTCAGAGAGAGTAACTGCTTCCCTCGTTCCCACAGCTGGCAATCGACACACGGGCCTCTTAAATCCCAGGCCTGTCCCGAGAAGGACGAGAGGGGGTGGGGACTTACGCGGAAGCAGTAAGAGACAAAGCGGAGGAGGGGAGGTCGAAGCTGAGCCTCTCCCTTCTGGATAGGGGCGAAAGGAAAAGGAATTCCAGACAGAGAAGATGGCACCTATGGACGAGGGGGATAGGAAGGACCTGGGTATCTACCACCTTCCAGTGATCCCATCAGAATTGATGGAATTACTAAAAATCCAGCACGGCATTAAGTACTTTACATAATTCACAAGAAAACTGATATGGCCCCTGAGGACTATGCAGCTGGAGGGAAAATGAGCACAAAATAAATGAGGTTGGTACAAGAGAACATCTAAATACAGGGCGTCCCCCCCAGAATGTATGCACACAGTGTCTGTAGGTTTTATTACCTTTTGAAAATGGAATTATTTTAACAAACACTGTCTTTCTAATTATTCCAAGTGTGTGTACATTTTTGGGTCACCCTGTAGTAGCCCTACTGTGAGGTACGTAGAAGTACTATAGGAGTAGAGTTTGCTTTTTATTTATAATTTATCTAGAGGCCTGGTGCATGAAATTCATGCACTCAGGGTGGGGGGTGGGGGGGGAGTCCCTCAGCCCAGATTGGGAGAGGGCGCAGGCCAGGCTGAGGGACCCCACCGGTGCATGATCAGGGCTGGGGAGGGACATGGGAGGTTGGCCAGCTGGGGAGGGACTGCGGGAGGGCTCCAGGGCATGTCTGGCCCATTTCACTCAGTCCCAATCAGCCAGATCCCAGTAGCAAGCTAACCTACTGGTCAGAGCATCTGCCTCTTGGTGTCAGTGCTAATTATAGCAACTGGTTGACCAGTCAACTGTCTGCCCTCTGGTGGTCAGTGCACATCATAGGGAGCAATTGAGTGGCCTTAGCATATTATTAGCATATTACACTTTGATTGGCTGAATGGCTGACCATATGACTGGACACTTAGCATATTAGACTTTTATTATGTGGGATTTACTGATTGATGGACTGCAGGGAGATGATTTATTTTTAAAGTGAGTGGAGATTAAATTGCTCTAAAGAAATCAATGTTTGAGGGAGACGTTAGACATTGAGTGGGGCCTTGAGGATGAGAAGATATTGCAGAGCTCTGAGAAGCAGGGCTGCCATGCTCTGTGCCGGCGGGTGCTCCCAGGGCGGGTGCTCCCAGGGCGGGGTGGGTGGGCGTGCTGCTGGCAGTGCCATGGGCTTGAAGAGCAGGAGGGGTTTAAGGAAGATGAGGGGAGCTGTCCGAGGAGGAGCTGGGCTGTGCTGACTCATCCCACCCGGGAACACACTGGCCCTGGAAAGAACAGGAGAGAAACGGGAGGAAGGTGCGTCTGGAGCCAGGCCGGCGGGCAGCTGGGCATTGACTGAGCCTAATGCATTCCCGGCGGGTGCTGGCACCAGCCACACATCTCACCCAGGCTCACACCCGCCTGGAGGCCCGCGAGGCAGGTATCTCACCGCGTCCGCAGGCGGGGCACTCGGGAGGGCAATGCCCTGTGCAAGCCCATGGGGAGGCCTTTGATGTGTGAGTCCGGTGCTGTGTGAACAGTGCCCACCTCATAGCCACTCCCTCGGGTCGGCAGGTGCATAAGTCATGTGGCTGAGAGTCATGTCCCAACTCACAAAGTCGGGGAAATTGTAGAGTGTCATGATTAGGTCTGGGAGACTTGGAATGTGAAATTGCCTTCCCCTCACGTGGCTGTAGCCTTTTATATTTCCATCAGCCATGTTCCCGCTCTTCCACTTCCAGGCTCATTTGCCATCTACATGTCTTCTGTGGTGAAATTTTGTTCAGTTCTTTTTCCCGGTGCCTTTTATTTTCTTTACTAGAGGCCTGATACACAAAATTTGTGCAGGGGAAGGGGGTGGGGTGGGGGGGTTCCTCAGCCCAGCCTGTGCTTTCTCCCAATCTGGGACCCTTTGGGGGATGTCTGACTGCCAGGTTAGGCCCCATCTAAACCAGCATCCCTCTTGCCATCCGGGATCCCTCGCTCTGAACTGCTCACCTGCTTGCTCCTTACCACGCACCTGCTCACTCCTGACTGCTTGGCTCAGCGATCCTTAGCACTGCTGTGGAGGCAGGAGCCTCCTGCACTTGCTGCTGCACTCGCCAGCTGTAAGCCCTGCTTCTGGCTGAGCAGCGCTCCTGCTGTGGGAGCACCCTGACCACCAGGGGGCAGCTCCTACATTGAGCGTCTGACCTCTGGTGGTCAGTATGCATCACAGTGACCAGTGGTTCCACAGTAATGGTCGCTGGGCTTTTATTATATAGACTGTTGGGTTTTGAGATTTCTTTATATGTTCTGAATGCAAGACTATTATCAGATGTTTTATTTGCAAATATTTTCTCTCAGATTGTGGCTTATCTCTATTTTCTTATTTTTTAAAAAGTATGTTTTTATTGATTTTAGAAGGAGAGGAAGAGAGAGAGAGAGAGAGAGAGAGAGAGAGAGAGAGAGAGAGAGAAAACATGGACCGGTTGCTTCCCGCACCAACCCTGACCAGGGATTGAACCTGCAACCTGGGCATGTGCCCTGACCAGGAATTGAACCGGTGCCCTTTCTGTGCATGGGGTAACTCTCAATCAACTGAGCCACACCTGCCAGGGCTATTTTCTTAACAGTGTCTTTCACAGAGAGAAAATTTTTCACTTTCATGAAGTCCAAGTAATTGTTTTTCTCTTATGAATTGTGTGTTTGGTATCTTAGCTAAGAAATCTTTGCCTAACTCAAGTTCACAAATATTTTGTCTTATTTCCTTATAGAAGATTTACAGATTAATTTTAGGTTTAGGTTCATAAATGTACTTTGAGTTAATTTTTGTATATGCTGTGAGGTGTGGATCTACGTTAATTTAAAAAAAAACCAACAACACTGGGTAACCTATTGTTCCAGCACAGTTTATAGAAAAGACTACCCTTTTGCAATTTTGTCACAAATCAATTGACCATGTGTCTGTGGGTGTATTTCTGGTCTCTGTTTTTTCACTGATCAGTGCTGCTTTGTGTTGACACTGTAGCTTTATAATAAGTCTTGGCATCAAGTAGCATAAGTCGTCTTTCCCAGAGTTTAGCTAGTTTAGGTGCTCTGAACTCTCAGGTACGTCTTAGAACCAGCTTGATGATTCTGTAGAAGTGCCCCTGGGAGTAATAGGATCCTATGGAATCATACATCAATCGGAAGAGTACTGGCATCTTTTATTCAACTTTGTCAACTATAAAAGACCAAAAACATTAACTCGAATTTTCACAAATAATTCAGTGATGCTTAAGGGGGTGAGAAGCGTCATGAATGCAATGGCATAAACAACAGTAACAAAAAAGAAATTCGGTCAGAACCACCAAGGCCAGGTCCGCCTGCTGCGTTCAGGTGGCAGCTGAGATCAACCATCCACAAAGGGCCTGGGCTCTGGGCTGCCCATGCCCGTCCCCTGTGCCTGGTGACATGGGAGCAGGACACAGGACAGGAAAAACACTCTTTGAAAAGCTTCGTTCCTTCCTAAGTCCCCAAGTTAGGAACAGGCAGCTGGTTGACCGCAATTCACACACGGAGGCAGCAGTTTCACTCCAGCCACGAAAGGAGGAATGGGCCTCTCTAGGCCTGCAACAGGGCTGCAGTGAGACACAGCACATAAAAGCTTGACCCCTAGTGGATGGAGCCGGCACAGGCCCGAAGCCATAAACTCAGGACCACTGAATGCCAGGGAGTGGGGAGGAGAGCGTCTGCAGCCATCCCACTGGGTTGTTTGCTTAATACGCCCCAGAGCCGGCACCCCTGAGACGACAGTTCCCCCAGCACCCCCTGCAAGGCCAACGAAAATGTGCCCCCTCTGCAAGGCTCTTCAGAGGAGCTGCCGAATCAATTCCCCCAGTTCCTCTGATCACCCACCTGCCGCCAAACTCCCGTTGAAGGGCTGTGTTTGCCCATCGGAACGCGGCATGGGGCAGAACGTCAGGCCCACTCAGTCTCTCGTTGCTTGGCACTCTTCCCGTCCGTGTGCCACACACTGTGCTGTGCACTCCATACCCATTCACTCACCTGGTGAGTAATCATGGAACCGGCCCGAGGGCACGTGTTGAGCTTATGCCTCGCTCTTACGATGCATCGGACCCTCTGCTGGCTGTAAGTTGGCCCTTCCCTCAAGGAAGTCACGGCACACGAGGGGAAGCTGACACAGAACACAGTGAGCTACCATGATCCGTCTAAAGGCAGTGACTAAATGTGCAGAAAGAAGGCCGGGATTGTAGACAGCACCTGATCTAGGGAGCGGGGAGATGCCAGGGAGAGGGTCACACCTGTGCAGTCTGGAGCCTGAGCCAGGGGAGTGGCGAGGGCGGGTCAGGCAGGGGTGAGGGGGGCAGGGACTAATGCTCAGGAGGTACAGCCATCTGACATGCCTGGAAGCCGAACCCGCCGGTGTTGCTGGAGATAGAGATGGACGGACGGTGCAGAGATGAGTCTGAGTACGGCAGCCCTGAGTGAGGGAGCTTAGTCCTTGACCCAGTAGAACATGAGAGTCCACCGAAGAGTGTAACCCAGGGACTGGGAGGTCCAATGTGTGCTTCATGGAGTCCCAATAGGGGTGCCGACTGGGCACGAGCTACCAGCTAGGCGTCCTGTGCTGTTAAAGCAGAAGCCATGGTGACCATAGTCAGTGTGAGAACGGCTCGGTGGGCAGCCGTAGCGCACATGCATAGCCACCGGTGAGCCAACGGGGCCACGGAAATCTTCACTCATTCAGCCTCGTGGCACTTTAGAATGCTCTCCTTCCTTGTTTGCTTAAAGGGAGTCCTGGTTCACTTCTGGTTAAAGACCAAGGAGACCTGCAAACAGCCAGACCCTCTCTCCAGCCCCATCCAGGCCATGACTAGCTGTGAGCCATGGGGGGAAGCCAGGCCTCAACCATGAAGTAGATGGACGAGCACAGCTGATGCTCAGGTCCTGTGTAAGCTCAAAAGCCTATGAAGCAATTTCTCTTCCTCTTCACATCTTCTCAGTCTTCCAGGGAATGGGAGACAGATGTGTGAGCACCTTTCTACATCTTACCTCTCCGTGTCCCTGAGCAGGGCTGGGAGCGTGACTGTGTATGACCATTAGACCTCACGGATCTGCAACACGGACACTGTAGACTTACCCACACAGATGGTGAGCATCCTAAATCCTAAATTGTGCACAATATGCTTCTGTATGTGCCAGGACACTCAACTACCCAGAATGTTCTTCTGCGCCAATCATGGGAGGGAAGACTAATCTTTTGAATTCCTTCTTATCCCTGAAAAATGCTCTGATTGAAGCTGTGATTTGGAAAAAGGTGAAAACTACCTAAAGGCTTTTGTCAAGGAAACATTTTTAAAATATATTTTAAACTAAAATTTTAATATGTAATTTGTGAATAATGGTGATTTCTTGAAATGTTCTTTTGGAATAGAAAACAAGTGATTGCGGCTTTAAAATAACAGTGGCCCAGCTGTCATGGCTCAATGGTTGAGCATTGACCTATGAACCAGGAGGTCATGGTTAAATTCCTGGTCAGGGCACATGCCCAGGTGTCAGACTCAATCTCCAGCAGAGGGTATAAGGAGGCAGTCAATCATTGATTCCCTCTCATCATTCATGTTTCTCTCTCTCTCTCCCTCTCCTTCCTCTCTGAAATCAATAAAATTATATTTAGAAAAATAAAATAGAATAACTATACCTAATTTTTATTACCACCCCTTTCATCTCAGGTAGTGAGTCAGAGAGGGCAGGGACGACGCACCTGAGCCGACGAATGATTCCCTTTCGTCGTCCAAGAACCTGAGGGAGGGTTGGGCTTCCTGTCTAAGGGCTCTGCTCACCCTCACAACCCCCCACAGCAGTTCAGCTCCTGCTCTTCGGTCCTGCTATTGGCTGACTTCAGCTCAGCTGGTCAGATCTCTCATCTCCCCTCAAGTCATTGAAGTGGGCAGAACAGAAGACTAACCACAGCACTGTCCTGGGTCGGGATGTGATGCCCTGGCAATGACTTGGTGCCTGTGTTTGTCTCGTAGAGGGGGATTCAGTGACCCCATCCCCAGTTCTCTAGGTTTTCATCTGTTTAGAACAAAGGCAGGATTAGCTCCTTCCCTTAAGGTGTGTGATTATGTGGCACGAGTGGACAGAAACACACATGTGCACTCTCCACAAGAACAGAAAGCGAATTCTACGTGAGGGGCCCACGGTGGGAACCGAGTGCCCTGGGCCTGGGTATGCGCACAGCAGCCCTAGGACCGCGGGGCTGGCAGCAGGCAGGGGCAGAGCCTGGCAGAGGGAATGCCCTGTGCGAACATCAAAGCGCTGCCTGGAGAGGGGCCGTCTTTATGCTGTGTTGGCAGGATGGCCACTCATTCACATCACTCCAGGGCCCACAAAAGGCTGTGTGGTGGGAAGTTGGCAGGAGCTGCTGGGCCTGTGGCTTTTACCCCTCCAGGCCTTTAAACCGACATGATGCCGCCCTGTCTCCCATCGCAGGCTGGCCGCTTGGGGTGGCTGCGTTCAGGCCTGAGACAGGAGCAGAGTCCAATGGTTTTGCACTCAGCGGGGCAGCAATCTGGAGGCAAAACACAGCCAAGCCCCAGAGAGGCTGTCGGGAACCAGAGTCCCTGCAGCTCTCCGCTGCTCTGGCCAGCGGTCTCTTGAGTGGGGTGCCTGCACCCCAAGGTACAGACGATCCGACAGGCGCACGATGGAATGAGTCAGATGCGTTTCACATTAATGTGCATTTTCCTTCCGTTTCATGTATATTTTATGATGCATAATGTATTAGTACCAATGAATGTATTACAAATAGGTACATGCTTTTATAGGGGAAAACACAAAACATTTCATTAATAGGGACACAGAGTCAGAAAAGTCTGCAGATACCAGGGCTGGTGCTCAGGTTCATGGGTGCATTTCTGTAGGAGGGTCTTTCTTTGCCCTTGGAGAGTCCCTGGGATTCCAGAGCCCAGGGTTTTGGTTCCATTTTTCATGGTTATTCACCATCTTTGCAAACATACCACTCTGTCTATAGGAATTCTGCCATCTGCCCTAGGAGTGATCTGTTCCGGTATTTACTTTGTAAAAATATAGAGGGAGGTACAGTGTATCGAAGGCTCTTAACTGTTTTCAGTGACAGGAGTTTTGCAGGGCGAGTGAAGAACGATTGGGTAACTCAAGATGCAATACTTGCTCGCTTTTGATTTTTTAAATACATTTTATTGATTTTTTACAGAGAGGAAGGGAGAGGGATAGAGAGTTAGAAACACCGATGAGAGAGAAACATTGATCAGCTGCCTCCTGCACACCCCCCACGGGGGATGTGCCTGCAACCAAGGTACATGCCCTTGACCAGAATCGAACCTGGGACCCCTGAGTCCTCAGGCTGATGCTCTAGCCACTGAGCCAAACTGGTTAGTACTCGCCTGCTTTTTAAAGGGCTGTGTTTACCCTCATGCACTGGCTGTAAATTTACAGCCGGGAATGAAGTGCGGATGTGCGCATGTGCAGCATTGGGGTTAGTCCTCAGGATGGACAAGTCAACAGAGTAAACAGCAAAGGACAAAACACAGTGAAAACCACCCAGAGCCCATACACAGGAGGATCTCACTGACAGGTGCTGCTATTGATGGGACTGATTCTCGGGGCAACAGAGCTTCCTCTGTTTTTGACAATTACTCAAACAGAGTAATGTTTCAGGGGAATTCACTTCTACTTCCCTGCACCATTAGCTCTCACCGATGCAGGCACGCGTGCTCATGGCACGGTTCTGCTGTATGCTGGGACCTTCTCTCCTACGAACCTGGGTGGCCCACCCCTTACCGCACCTGCTCTGTAAGCCCTGGTTTAGCCTCTTGTTAATCCCACAGCCTGCATGCCCCCGGCTCAGCCCTTGCCTGCCCTGTGGTTTTTCTCACGTGCAGGAGGATATGTCCTATGGATGGATTTGCTGACATGGGTTATGTGTGTGGTGTCTTGTCTGGCAGCCCCTGCCAGGATGGTGACGCTTTTATAGAACCTCACCTACCTGAGTTCCTCCCACTATTCTTTTCCCAGCCAATAAATATGTCTAAAAAATCCTTTTTATTTTTCAATTACAGTTGACATTTGGTATTATATTAGGTTCAGGTATATGACATAGTGATTCAACATTTATATAACTTACAAGGGCATCACCTCGAGAAGTCTACCCTCCACCTGACACCTTACATAGTTTTCACAATAATACTGTGTCCCCTAAGCTGTACCTCACTTCCCTGGGATGTTCCTCACTGGCATTTTGTACTCCTTAACTCATCCCCCTTTTCACCTGTCTGGCAGTCATCAAGATGTTCTCTGTCTCTTTGAGTTTATTTCTGTTTTCTTGGTTTATTTTATTTTTTAGATTCCACATGTAAGTGAAATCATGTGGTGTTTGTCTTTCTCTGACAGATACTTCATTTAGTGTACTGTCCTCTAGGTCCATCCATGCTGTCACAAAAGGCAAGATGTCATTCTTCTTTATGGCTTAGTAATATTCCACTGTGTATATGCTCCACTTTCCTTTACCCAGCGGTCTATCCATGGACACGCAGTCAGCTTCCATATCTTGGCTCTTGTAATAATGCTGCAATGCACATAGGGGTACATATGTCTTTTCAAATAAGTATTTTGGAATTCTCTGGGTAAACAGCCAGAAGTGGGATTGCTGTGTCACGTGGTATATTCTCAATGCTTCCTCCTTCAAGAACTTTATAAACAAGACCTGTGCTCAGAGTCACTATGTACGTGAATCCCCGAGATCATAAACATCATGTCATCACCCAGCAGCTGGGCGCCCGGAAGCCAAGGGGCCCGTTGTACAGTCTCAGTCATGACTCCCGTGAGGCCCTGTATCCTCGCCGGTTTCTGTGCTTCATGGACACAGGACAGAGTGTGTTTTGTCTGTTCCCTTTGTTCAAGCAGCCGGACGCGGTTAAGGGATGGACCTGTCGTCATGGTGATGAGATAAGCAGTCTGAAGTGTGACACCTGAGCTCCCTGGGGACACCTGCGCTGGTGTGGCAGGTGAGGGAGGAGGGTGGGATCAGGAGAGAACCAGGGAGGAGTGTGTTTGTGCGCGTGCGCGCGTGTGTGATACCAGGAAGGAAAGAAGTGCATTTACTAGCTTGGAGCCTGAGGTGTCTCTTTCTGGGCATAACAAAGACACAAAGCATGTTAGCTAGTGACCTTGCTCTAACACCTTCAAGATCCATGGAGGTGTTCCTGCTAATAGACGCCCACTGTGACCTTGAGATCAGGGAGAAGGAGGGAGTGATGGCTTATCTAGCTCAGAATGGGAATTCTAAGAAAGCAAGCCTACGCATAACAAGTGAGGCGAAGAGCCTACGCCGGGGCCTTTGGGCAGAAGAGAGAGAGCACCTGAATCTCCCAACCTTCTCTGCTGGCATGGCAACAGACCAAAGTGCCCTCATGCCGAGGGCAGAGCCAGACGCTGGCAGCTCAGACAAGGAGCCTTTTTCCTCAGTGACCCAGGGGGAGAGTCCATAGGGCACAGCTCTGCAGGGCGCTCCCTGGGGACCCATCCTGGCTCCTGTGTCCTAAGCAGAGCTCACCAGCTCCCTGCTGGGCTGCTCTCCTCAAGCCGGCTTCCTTGAACTCACTGTTGTGTTTGTTTGCCGGAGCTGCCATCACAACGTGCCACAAACAGGCCCTTAAACAACAGGAAGCTCCTGTCTCCTGGTTCTGGAGTTGGCAGCTAGAAAAGGACCCTCGTTTGGCCATGCTGCCCCTTGTCTTGGGCACCCAGAACTGTGAGCTGCATTCCTGTTGTGTATAAGCTCCCCAGTCTGTGTGACTCTGTTACAGCAGCCAGAATGGACTAAGGCCTATGCTACCTGCCTACCCAAACTTCCGGTCCACCTCCCGCTCGCATGCTCCTTCTAATGGCACCCATGGTCATGCCGAGCCATGAAAGTTCCCAGCAGAGTCCGAACCTGGGAATGCGTGTGATCTTCTGTCTTGAGAATCCCAGAGGCAGAGGTGCTTGTCCATGGATGTGGGGAATTGCCATGAATGTGGTCGGCGCCACGGAGCTTGGATCTGGGTTGGCTGCAGCCCCTTCAGGTCAGTTCTTTCACTGCAGCAGTGGCTGCCTCGACCCCCATGGAGCTGCTCAGAGACCCCGATGAACAAGATTCTGACACTCTGACTCCCACAACAAGCAGAGTCAGGGAGATACAGGGACGCGACGGAAGCCCAGCATGGACCCTGTGTCCGCTGACCTGCCATGCGGTTGGCATGCCCACCTTAAGGGTTGCTTTGAGCTGAAGACTGAAGCTACAGCAACTATGCAAACATAGTATTTGGGAGGAGTTCACATTATCAATCATTATCAGATTCCTTAGAACAAAATAGGTAATTACGCTTGTTAATCAGTCACCCATTAGAGATAGAATAAGAAAACAAACAGGAGGGTCATGAGGGTGTGAGATGTGAGTAATGGTCCTGCTAATTCTGTAAGAAAATCGGAACAATGGCGTTTATGCCCATGTAGCAGGGGCCCGGGGGATAGGTGTCATTGTTCGGGGAACGGATGTATTGGGCGCAAGCAAGAAGCCCCATGAAACAGCTTTCAGAGGGCTGGTTTAGGAAGGCCGTGGCAGCTGAAGGCGAGGGAACCAGCTCCCAGGCTGCGAAGCTGCCAGCAGAGGTTTTGGAGTGACCATTCCCCTGAAAGCCCTTCTGAGGCGCCCCTACCTGGACGCCACTGGAGCTCTTCGCCTGGACCTGTGGCTTTCGTGATGGGCACTTGGCGACATGTGTGGCCTCCGTGCCAGGGCGTGGCTTTGTGCCTCAGCAGCACTGGTCTGGAAGCCTGCTGTGCTACCCAGGGCGCTTCCCCCTTCTGCTTGTCTAGCCTTTCAGACCTAACTTGGACAAAACATATGTCAGTGAAGGCTTTCCTGATCCTCTCCGGGATCCCAGGGGCCCCTGCCTCCTTCTGCCAATCCCAGCGTTGACCCTTATTAAGTTAAGTTTGCCTTTGGCATAAGTTAGGCTTCTCTCCATTATTCTATGATGTCTTTGCAGGAAAGGACGATGCATTGGTCATTTTTGTGCCTAGAGCCCAGGACGATGAATAAATGATTAGGTGGAGTGGTGGAATGACTTGCCCAGTGGAATTCCAAAATGTTTTGCAGAATCTCACATTATCATCCATCACTTGGCTGGACTAGGACATGGACAGCGGGTGTAGAATGGCTGCGAAGCGCTTGTACCAACATTGTCCGTGTCCCTGAAATGACTACAGTTGAGCTGAAGATCACGTGACTTGCTTGGAATGCGCTTTATTAAATCATCAGGCACAGAGATCCCTTTGTATTAGAAAAGTGACCGCTCAGGTACCCAGTCATACTTTCCAACTCCTGCCCCTGTGGCCTCGGGGTCTCCCAGTGACTGGTTCATGACACTGGAAGGTGAGCAGAAGTGAGGTGTGTGTCTTTCGGCTGAAGAGGCTAAGAGGCAGGTTGGCCTTCTCCATCCTCCTTGTTAGAGGTTGACAAGGAGCTGCAATGTGGATGGAGGCGAAACTCTGTTGGGATGAAACCACTGGTGGTTTTTGGCTTGTGTTCCAGCAGCCAGTGTTCGCTGAGCTGCCACTCTGTGTGTATTCAGCAAAGCCCAGCCAATCCCAGCCTGGCACAGGGCAACATCTGTTCAGAGGAAGGAGTGCCTTTTGCTTCTCACAAAGCCACCGTGCTGGATAGCTTTGGGGTGCATCGCCTCCAAGAGGAGATGCTTTGCCAAGTTGCAGAAAGCTGCTGTAGAGGTGAGTAGCGCCCCTGTAGGGCGGACCTGGATGAGGAGGTTCAGTAAGCACAGATGATAAGGCTCTGCTCTTTGGACGTATCACCCATACATACAAGCGACTGGACAGTGTAGGGCGGTCTAGTTGATGCTCATGAAGGGAATTGTATCGTCAGACAAGTCAGTGATTGCAAAATGGTACAAATCTCAGCTGTCGGCGTGAGAAAGAGAGTTTCCCCCACCTTGTTTAAACACCAAGTCTCTGATAAGACACATGACAGGCAGGAAACGAGTCTGGTCACAGTCCAAAAGCTAGCCTTTCCATTCCGATGTCATTCCTCCAGAAAAAGTGAAATTCCCTAGGGATTTAAGGAATGCTAGACGGAGAACTCAACTGGCCTTTTGCCAACTGCTTTTGCTTGCACCTTTGAAGCACCCCCAAAATCTTTAACCGGTGCTTCCCCCCCTTACCCAAGCGTATGGCTTACTGGTGAGGTGGCCAAACACTTTTCCTATGGTCCTTCGTTTAAATGTGAGCCAAGCCATTAGAGGAAGACTGGGAAGAGAATGAGGAAGAGAGAAGGAACTGAGGAGGCTGAGGCTATGATTCCATGATCTGCTCACCCAAGGTTATCTCGAATTCTCTGCCTGCAGATATGTGGAATCCCCGCTTGACTGACCCAGGGGCTGAGCTCCCCATCACTGGAAGCATCCAAGCAGGCCGGGGCCCCTTTTCCCGAGTTCACACTACTTAGAATGGGAAGTTGGAGGAGATGATTGGTGAGGCCTCTCCAGACCTAGGACCCCAGGACACCATGCCACGGCCAACAGCGCACCTGTGATGTCGGAAGGCCCAAGGCGCAGCTGGTTTTGCTGAAACCTGGGAAGAAACCCTGCAGGGGGATGGTGCGTGTGGTATGGAGTGTGGAGGAGGAGGGCCTGTTTCATATGGAATCTGCTGCTCCAGAGGCACGACCTGTTCTTCGGATAGAAGCATTACCTCCTGGGCTTGCCGCGCCAGGCTGTCAGCTCTTGAGCACTGTTGCTGCTGTGCCATTGTCAGAATCCCGTTACCAAAAAGCTCCGCGTCATTCACGTGCGGGTTGAGAGGAGAGAGAACGCCAGGCAGGAAGTCGGTGAGCATCCGGGGCCTTCGCTGCGGCTGGCGTTACTGTTGTTATTTGCAGGTGCAGACACCAAGCTCAGAAACTCCTGTAGAAACTTACAAATCACATGGTCCACCTAAGCCCCGGCTCCCGCCAAGGCTTCCGCAGGTGGAAACTGCCTGTCATAGGCACCTGCTTCTTTGTATCTCAGGGGACAATTACCTGGGACACTTCTGAGCGCCTGAGCGTGGATTAATGTACTAGTTTCAGACGCACGCGCGGGGAATAGTGTTTGAAATAAGTGCCCCCTAAAGAAGTTCCGGGGCTCAGGACGAAGACTTCAAGGACAGGCCAGTCACGCGAGACCCGCTTCGAGCTGAGACACGAGCACTTTGCGTGACCCGGGCTGGGTCGCGCTGCCACTGCCTTTTCTATTTTGTAGAATGGAGATCGCTTTCTCTTCGCTGTAACCTGCGAGAAAATTATACTGTATAATCGGTTCACAATTAATATCCAGGGTTGTTTTTCATGTAATGAAACCCATTAAGGATCAGTTTGACTTCAGTTCTTAATTAGAGATGAAGCTATTTTTAGAACGAGAGCTAAGTGATGGTTTTAAAATCGCTGAGCACTCTGGCTGATGCCTGCAGAGACCTGCATTTGGTCCCTGAAGCTTGGTGCCGGGAGCTTGCCTCTGGCTTAGTCAGGACCTCGGATAAGCTGGGTTTGTTTTGCCTAGTTGCTTGCTTCACGTTGGTTTTTACCTCCCCCGGCCTCCATGTCCTTATTTTACAATGAGAGTGTCAGGCTCGGTGACTTCCAAGGTCCTTTTCAGCTTTAACAGACTCTGAATCCAGAGGAGACGGTGCAAACATAGCAGATGCCGTAGGACGGACTGCAGCTGCCCGCTTGTCCGTCACTAAGTGACTCTCCGTGGCCATGAGTTTCGGGTTGGCCCCCGGCTGCCATCTTTCCATATGAACATCAGAGAAAAGCAACTCATTACAATATAGTTTTTTTGGCCATTTGTTTATCAAGCAAATTAGCTATGGATTAGCAGGCAGGCGTGCTTCAAGGGTCGAGATCCAGGATCATCATCTACCAAAGCAAGAGTTGTCTTCCAGGTTCCAAGTGCTGCCTGGGAAAAGCAAGCTGGCGTCACCATCCTCGCTTCACAGCTCTGTCCGGAGTGGCCTCGGTTGTCAACTGACTTTGAAAATGTTAAAAAACAAACAAACATATGTTACCCTGAAAAGTATTTCTTTGCAACGGAGAAGATAGCAACAAGTAGCGTGTTGGCCAGTAGTTATTACTACGAGTCACAATCACATATAATTACTGTTTGTAATAAAGCAGAGAAGGAGGGAATAAAGCCATGAAAATTGCTCTAAAGGGACCCAAGGCAGCGAAGTCCATCGCTTGCCTTCACGTGCATTTGCTAAAATGTCAGACTCCTTCCCAGAGACTGTGCATCAGTCTGTTTCTCAGGATCCACATGAAACAAGACAGGCTCTCTTTTCTGTCTTCAGTGAAACAGGCTCTCTCCGAGGGCTGACCGAGTCACGCTCTGTGCTCGAATCTGCAAGTGCCGAATACATCCCTGGTCCTCCTGCTCCTGAAGCCTCCTCGGTGTGTTGTTGGCACCGACACTTGACATGCACCATGCTCTCTCTCCATCAGGAAGCACTTGTTTGCCTACTTTATTGCAAGCTGACACTGTGCTTTGGACGTAAGAGGCGCTCATTAACACTTGGAGGATGAAAATATAGGCAGTAATCACTCCCAGTGGTACATCACTAATCAATGAGAAGAAATAGTTACCTCTAAAACCATGATGTCATTGAATGAAGAAGATACAATTTGAATGATCAAAACCCAGTTACGTAAAGCCTTTAGGAATGGTATTTGTGCATTTGCCTTTATTGCTAATGCAAATAAGTCCATTTTTATCTCTTTGAAAACACACATAGGTTAATTCAGGCAAAACTGCAATCTGGGCTCACAAACTGATCTTCCAGCCTTGGGTGCACTGGCCCCGTGAATCAGACATTCTCAGGACAGCTGAGGATCAGAGAGTCACCACAAACAACCTTGTAAATTCTCAGCCTTGTCTGCGCACAGGGGAAGCTCTATAAATAACCCTCGCACATGGAATAAAACGCTGCGAGGCTTGGGCAAAAGTCAGGGGATTACCTCAACTGACTTTCTATGCGGAGCTGGGCAGCTGGGTGGTTGAGATGGGCCCCACCAGGTGGGAACATCCCTAAGCTTTGACGTCAGAGTGAGTCCTGGATAGGACTTGTGACATCTCACAATGGCAGGTTCCCGTCCATCATGCCCTGGACACTGACAAGTGCCTAACAGAGAAACGGGGTCTGAGTAGTGTGTGGGGGAGAGTCTGGGAGGACTCGTCATCAAAGTATAAGCAAAAAGCTCAGTGTCAGCTCTTGGAGAGAGTTTGCCTAAGGAAAGCACGTTGTCCGACTTACAAGCTGAAGGTACCTGCCACGATGGTATGGCTGCAGGAGTGTCGACATGTTCTTGCTCTGGTGTCACCCTGTGGGTGACTTGGGGGCCAGGCGACAGTTCCACATGCAGGGGCTGCATGTTGGAAGGGAAGCCTGGAGCGTAGGGAGCCCAAATCTTTTGTAACGTGCAGTAAGCTGTCCTGTCCTTGTCCTACAAATGAACATATTGGAGACGACAGTCTGGACTTGTAGAAACATGAGCGTCTCGTGGGGACATGTCTCCCAATACATGGCTTTATAGTCTGGCGACAAAGACAAATAGGAATGAGTGGATGGATGGATGGATGGATGGATGGATGGATGGATGGATGGAGGTATCAGTGGGGGATATGGGACAACAAACTCAAAGCCTGGCCATGAAGGGCAGCCATGTTCAGCAGGTGTGTGAGGGCAGGCTTTCTGGAGGCCACCTCCGCGCCTGAACCCACCGAAGGACAGAGTCACATTAACATCCACCCTAAAGGCATCCTGGGATGAAAGAACCACAAGGTTAAGGCCAAGTGCAGGCAGGGATGCTTGGTGAGCTCAGAAACAGCCAGTGCCCGGGGGTCAGCAGAGGTTGGTGGCAGGAGAGGAGCGGAGGTGGAGCCAGGGCCATGGCAGACCTTGTGTGGCGGCAAGGGTTCCTCAGATGTTAAATTTGACAAGCTGCACCCGCAAACAACTACACGAATAGGCAAACGAATGAGTGATTTTCCCTCATTTCCCCGGATTGAATGAGGAAAAGGCTCCATGGGGAGTGGCTGAGAAACCCCGACCCTAAACCACAGCCTGTCCCAGGGGAACCAGAGTCCCAGGAAGACAGAGCAGCAGCCGCGAAGGTAAGAGACGGAGCCCAGGGCCAGGGCAGGAGGCAGAGAGCTGGCTGAGGCCCTGGCGCTGGTCACGGGGTTCAGCAGGAGGCCATGAAGCACTGCCTCCCACTCTTCCCATCATACAGTCCCCTCTTCCAGCCCTCCCTGCGCCTCCCAGGGTCCTCCATCCTTTTCCTGTCCACCTCCTTCTATTTCATTTCCTTCCCATCTTACTGCCCCTCCACCCCACCTTCCACACGTGAAAGCTCCTTTCTCTGCTCACCTCTGGGGCTCCCCCACCCATGGTGAAGCCTAGTCAGACCCTGGGAGGGGCAAGAGTCCCCCCCACCCCCTCTGTGCAGGTGGAGTAAATGCTCTCCCCTCTCGGGGGTCCGGGGGGAGGCAGAGCCAGGTGTCCCACGGACGATGGAGAAGGAGGAGCCGTGCTGTCCCCTGTCCCCACGCGAGAGCAACGTCAGCATTTTCACGTGGTGTTGGCACAGGGCAGGTGCTTTGCAAATGTTTGTGAGGTTAACGAGTGCACTCACCATCGCGGTTGCCTTGGAGTGTGTGCCGTGAACTTTTCATCTCAGCGAGGCAGCATCTCAAAGCTGGTTCTTTCATGGGCTCAAGGACAAAAGTTGTTTTGTTTTGCTTTGTTTTTCTCGTAGGCAGTGGTTGCCATGGCAGCAGAGAAATGAGTTTCTGTGTTTTCACCACCAAACCACAGACTCTGAGATAGACAAGATATAAGCAGCGTTATGTCAGATGACATTGTAGATAAAAACGGCAAGTGAAGCCCTGGGAGCCCCAGGGCGAGTGGCCAGACACTGGCCAAGCTGCTGCAGGAACGCCATTGTCCTCCGACGTCCGGGCTGGGCTCACACACCTTCCATGTGCCCTCTCCTCCACCGGTGTCCTCACCTGTCCTTCACCTGTGCCTGGGGCTGGCCCATTGCAGTCCGATGGTTCCTTCCGGATGCCAGGGGCTGTCTGGGTGCTGGTGCTCAGGCCTGCTGCACGCCCCTTCCCAACGTCGGGTGTGGCAATGGTGCCAGGATCAGCAGGTCAGGCTGCAGGCCTGGGCTGGGCCCTCGTGGGGCTAGGATGGCCCACCTGCCCATAAAGGTGGGTGTGGGAGGATGTCTGAGGGCTGCTGTTCTAGGGGACACTGCATCTTGAATGAGGTTGTTTGCTGGGAGGACATGTGCAATGGCACGAAGACCAGTGAGACCTCACCTTGTTAGGGAGTGTCAAGCGGTTCAGTATGGGGGACAGGGAGGGTGCAGGGGCAGGTGACAGGGGAGGAGGGGAAGGGGTCGGAAGGGGTGAAACCAGTAGGAGACAAGGCTGTCGGATTAATCAGCTGGGAAATCATTCTGCAAGTGTCCACAGAGGATTATGTAATGGATTGTTCTGGAAGGATTTGCCTTTCTTATTTGGTTATAGTGAGTGTTTGAAGAATGAGTCATTGTCTCTGTTGGCACATGCCCACATATATGTGTGTGTGCATGTATAGCTGTACATACACACATGCACACATACACATGTGGACACATGTGTCTCTAAACCTGCTCACAGTTCTACCCCCTGAGCATAGTTAGAAGTCAGTAGATAGTTGTTATTGTTCCAGAAAAATAGGTGGATTCCAACAAAAAGATTTTACATTGTTAAGGTTTGTTAGGGTTTTGTTTTTGTGTGTTTTTTTTTTTTCATTTGAAAAGTGAGCATATTTTTTTAACTATAGAAAATTAGAAAAAGCAGGAAGTTAAAAGCAGAACAAAGAGAAATACACACATTCACGTCTTCCTCGTAGTTATTGCCCATGTTTGATTCTTCTCCAGCCTTTTCCCTGCACACCAGCCCACCTTCTGTCCGTGAGTCCCTGCGAGTCTGAGACGTGACCACGGATAGCAGGACATGGCACTGGGCCCCCTCACGCGGGGGTTGGGATGGTCGCTCACCCGTCTATTGATTCTGTTTGGTGTCGGGCCCGGTGCTGAGTGCTGCGCAGAGCAGTGAGCACAGGCACGTGAAGGGGTGTCACCTGGAAACAAGGAATGTTATGGCGACAGGACAGGCCCACCAAACCCTCTGGGCAAACACTGCCCTCCTCTGCGTGGCCTCTGGGCCCCCCTTGGTCGGGCCTTTGCGCTCTGCTGTCCAAATAACCGTGCTCATGGGTTAAAACGATGGGGACGTCTTCAGGGCTGGCTTCCTTCTCCTAATGTCTGGCTCCTCACTGGCTTCTTTAAGCTCCCCCTCCTCTGGCAGCCCCGCTCCCCACTGCCACCTGCCCCCGCCCAGTGGCCGCCCTGGGAACAGGAAGCAGAAGTGGCCCTGCCGAGGCCCTCACCCCAGCAGGTCCTTCCTGTGGCCCCAGGGATGGGCAGACAAGGCCCAGGGGACAGACCCTTCCGGGCTGCACACACCACACGCCCTCCTGATCTCCGAAAAGCAAAGTCAGCAACCCCTTCCCCACCTGAGTGACCTGGTCCTCACCCACCATGGGAAGCACGAGGCAAGCTGAGCGCAGTGGGGTTACTCCTGTGGCTGCACACCCAACGCCACGTGCTCACCGGATGGTCCCCCCTCCCTCGGTCATGTCATGCGGGAATCCCATCTCCCTCGGCCACACAGCACCTCAGCTGCACCTCTGGAAAGACATCGCTTTGAATGAAGGAACTGTGGTTCCTATAAATCCCGAGCTAGAGTGGACGAAACATCAGCTGAGCTAAGTCTCCTCAGACAGTTATTGGTTATCAATCACAGGATGAATCATGTCTCGGTATCACCTACAGATTCCAGCATCACCAGCCACTGCTGATCTGCACTGGTGGGAAAGCCCAGTGCAGCTGGCAGCCTGGTGTCCCTAAGGGGCTCGGCGCAGCCTGAGTGGGCTGAGGGAAAATGAGATAAAAGCACACACTTCACTCACCTCCCTTTACGCGCCTGACACACCCCGCCCGAGAAGTCAAGGCGATTCTCGCAGTCACGGCGCGCTGTGAACTCTGAACCCACTCAGGCAGTCCCATCTGTCACCTGTGCTGGGTGTCTTTGAAGCCAGGAAATGTCTTGACTCTGGTTAAACATTGCAGAACACACGTCCCTTTGAAAGGGCAAGCCGTGCTGCAGAGCCGAGTATGGGAGAGAGGACCTTGGACGTGGAGCCCAGAATATGAGTCTGAGTCATTTTTAGTGGTTTGACCTTGAGTGAGTTCTGCTTCTCTGGTTTTTAATTGCATTCAAAATTGTGCTTCATGGAACCGCCATAGAAAGCATTCTCCCACTGCCTTTCCTATGGGCCCAGGCAACACGAGTTCACTCTCCTCCCGGGGTCTCTCCGTGCTGTGTACAGATGTGCCTTATGGAGATGGGGGGTAGCGTTTTTCTCTCCCTCACTGCAGGGAGCCATCAGTTCAGTGATTTCTGCGGGACTCGTGGCTCAGACAACTCCCGTGGTGGCCGAGGGCCTGGCTAGCAGCCTCTTGTCTAGCCCCTCAGCTGCACAACCGGCACCATCGGCCCTCAGGGGTTGCTGGAGGCTCCGTCAGTTTCCTGAACTCACAGCGCCCGCCACTCTCCCTCTCGGGTGTGGCCACCTTTGCCTGGTGCTGTGTTACTGCTCAGGGGAGCGCATTCCATGAGCCTCAGGACGAAGCCCTCAGCAGCTGAGCTCTGGGGCCAGGAGGGGAGGCGGGGGACTTGAGCTTCTCACTCCATGTCGGTTTTCAGCATTAGGAACATGGGTGGTTTTAAGGGTGACATGTCTAGTGTTTTCAGGTTAGAAAAGTAGGTGCAGGTGATACCTGCCAGCTCCTTCGGCATTTACCTGGGCCCTGGCCGCGTCAGGTGCAGCTGAAGCCACAGCCGGCCCTGCTGCTTACGCCCTTGCAGATAACAGCAGTGAGGCTCTCTGCTCACTTCCATGTTGCAGAGGAAATACACACATTCATACACACATTGCAGTCTGATGGTTCCTTCCGGATGCCAGGGGCCATCTGGGTGCTGGTGCTCAGGCCTGCTGCACGCCCCTTCCCAAAGTCGGGTGTGGCAATGGTGCCAGGATCAGCAGGTCCATTATCCTGATGTATTAAAGTAATTATTATTAACCCTGTTTAACGGATAGAGAAACTGAGACCAGGGAGATTCAATAAATTGCCCAAGATGTCTACACAGTGGACAAGTCAAGGCTAGACCTCAAGAGGCCTGACTAGAGAGAGCCCTTTGCAGAGGGTGAAATCATGGAGCGGCCCCCAAGGACAGTTGTCTGTACCCCATCCTTGGCAGAGAGCAGGGCTTCCAGAAAAGCTGTTCCCTGCAGGCAGGGGCTTCTGACGCCTCGTCACTGCCCTTGAGGTGCCCTTGTGAGTCCCTGGGCGTGAGGGAGGGAAACTGGATTTGGACTCGCAGCTCCTGGCTTGAACCTGGCCCTGCACTGAACCAGCTGCGTGACCTTGAGGAAAGTCACTTAACTTCCCGAAGGTCAGGGTCCTGCCCAGGTGGGGATGAGGCACCGAACCGTGGGAGCCTCTGAGGAGACTGCGCTGTAAGCAAACACGCTTCGTGAATGCTGCGCGTGTCATCAGCTTACACGCTTCCGAAGGCTCCTAAGCAGGGGCCCCAAGAAGGAAGGAACTCCTGGAGGAAACGGGAAAATCGCTCGCAAGCAGGTGAGGAAATGCTGCCATCTGAGCCGCCTCTGTCTTGTCATGGTCCCAGAGTTCTTTAATATCTACTTATTGTTCCCTCTTGGGCCAGAGATGTCTGCCCCCGGCATGTCACTCAGCGGTGACAAGAAATCAGTCTGTGCTGCTACCAAGAAAAGAGATTGCACTCGCTGGGGGCTTTGCCCGAGGCTTCCCAGTGGGATAAAGCGGGTTCTGAATGCCTCAGTCCTCAGATGTTGAAAGAGAACCCTAAAAATAGTGAGCTACCAGTTCAGTGAAATTCTTTTCATTGAAGAATGTCGTTGCCAATGGATTAAGGACCCAAAATTCTTCTGCGTGTTGATGGAAAGTATGGATTAGCTGGAACATGAACTTCAGCCGTGTTTGGTGGTGCCTCCAAAAACCTCCGCTAGCCCATGCCTCAATGACACTGTAAACACATCTGCATATAAAAGACTATGGACCATAACCCCCTTCACCCTGCCCCACCCCTGACCCTCTGGCAACCGTCAGTTTACTCTCTGATTATATGACTCTGTGTGAGTTTTGTTTGTACATTTATTTGCTTGGGTCTTGTTTTTGTTTTTGAGATCATATGGTATTTGTCTTTGTCTGTCTTATTTCATTTTGCACAATACCCTTTAGGTCCACCTATGTTATTGCAAATGGCAAGATTTCACTCCTTTTCTTACTGAGTAATATTCCAGTGTGTGTGTGTGTGTGTGTGTGTGTGTGTGTGTGTGACATCTTGTTTATCTATTCATCTATCAATGAATACCTAGGTTATTCTATATCTTGGCTGTTGTAAATAATGCTGCAGTAAACATGGGGGTGCATATGTCTCTTCAAATCAGTGGTTTTGTTTGCTTTGGATAAATACTCAGAAGTGGAATGGCTGGACCGCATTGAAGCTCTGTCATTAATTTTTTAAGGAACCTCCGTACTGTCTTCACTGCGCTGACCAGTCTGCATGCCGCCGGCAGTGCACAGGCCCTTCTCACACCTTCGCAGCACTGTCTGTGGGGTACTTAACGGTAGCCATTCTGGCAAGTGTGAGATGGTACCTCATTGTGGTTTTGTGTTTTTTTTTAATGTGTTTTTATTGATTTCAGAGAGGAAGAGAGAAATAGAAACATCAACGATGAGAGAGACTCATCTATCGGCTGCCTCCTGCACACACTGGGGACTGAGCCCGCCACCCGGGCATGTGCCCTCGACCAGAATTGAACCGGGGACCCTTCAGTCCATAGGCTGACGCTCTATCCACTAAGCCAAACCAGCTAGGGCTCATTATAGTTTTAATTTGCATCTCTCTGTTAGTTAGTGACCATGAGCACTTTCCACATGTCTGTTGGTCATCTGTGTGTCCTCCTGGGAGAAGGAACGGTGACTGAGCCCTCAGCACACACTCAGCTGGGGAATATTCACAGAAGGACATTTCTTGTCTGTGATTGCTGGCTGCTCCGTGGTTCCAGGCTCTAAGTCATAGCTGGCCGACTTGCTCACTGACTGGAGAGCCCTAGAAAAATCAGGTTCTCTTCCAGCGGTCTGTGAGGGGGCTGCACGGGGAGGCACCCGGCGGTCCTCCAGGGCCACCATGAGATGACTAGTTTCCAAAACACAGCACCCAGAACAGGCCTGGCGCCCTGAGGAGTTGAACAGAAGGGAGCCCCTGTGAGGCCCCTTCTCAGCCTGGCAAAGGGGCGGTTTGTCAGGCCATTCACTGAGGTCTCTGCCCAACCAGCCCTGCTCTCCTTCCCCCATGAGGGCTGTGCACAGGGAACCCTTCCTCTGCTCCTCTTGTGCCTGTACCTTGTCACTGGGAAGTGCCCCTTCCTTCTAGCTCGAGGCCAGAAGCAAGAAAATACATGTTTCCCTATAGATTTTGCTGTTTCTAGTTGGATGTGCCACCCAGGTCCCTGTGACTTGTTACCCGGTACAGAAGCAGATTAAATCTTGAGACAGGGAAATGAGAGAAAACCACTTACTGCGTCCATTTCTTCTATTTTCTTACTGTCCCTAACTAGAGGATATCAGTGCTGACCTTCATCTTTAAATGGGGTGCAACTCCAGGGAGACGCCGAGGTCCCCAGAGAAAAGCAATAGAGCTGGATAAGAGGAACGAGAAAGAAGGAAAAATGTTTCCTCTGAAACTCTGTTTTGTAGGGCTTAGAGTGGGTTTGCACACCCTGCTTCACGGAGCACTTTGTCCTTGAAAGCTGGGGATAATGAAACGCTTGGAAAACTGACTGGCATCTCACTGGCCGGAAACGCGGCAGCCCCTCATGCCCGCCTCCATTTGTCGTGGCTCAGACACTTCGAACAACTCCGTGAGGTATTTGTTGGGAATCTCAATAATATCAAGATTCCTTTAGTAGTGAGACTTGCCATTTCAGCCCCCCAGCATTTTTCACCCCCAGAAGCAGTTGTGCAAAGTGGGAGAAGGGAACCTGGAACAGGGTAAGGTAGGACCCTGTGTGTGGGAGAATAACGGTACCTGCCTGGAGATTGGAGTTCTGTGTGTGGGAGAATCACGGTACCTGCCTGGAGATTGGGGTTCCGTGTGTGGGAGAATCACGGTATTTCCCTGGAGATTGGGGCTCCGTGTGTGGGAGAATCATGGTACCTGCCTGGAGATTGGGGCTCCATGTGTGGGAGAATCACGGTATTTCCCTGGAGATTGGAGTTCTGTGTGTGGGAGAATCACGGTATTTCCCTGGAGATTGGGGTTCTGTGTGTGGGAGAATCACGGTACCTGCCTGGAGATTGGGTTCTTCCATCACATCCTCCATGCATGCCCCGTTTTCCCTTTCCTCACACCCATGGCTCCTGTACTGAATAGATTAGAACTGACATTCCCCTTGAAGGATAAGGTAATGGATATAATGAACCTAATGGGGGAATCCTTTCATGGTGCATATGCACACCGCATTGTCCCATCATGTACTTAGCACATCTTAAGATGTCAATTATCAGTAAAGCTGGAAAAAATAAAAGAACAAAGAAAAGGGAGACACTTAGCAGAGCACCTGATACATAATGAGCCCAGCGTGTATGTCTGCAACTTCAAAGGGCATCTCTGCATTGGAGGCCATGCCACAGAGCTTGGCATCTCACAGAATTTATATTCTTTCTGGTTTTCTCTGCCTCTGAATTTTGTGTTCTTCTTGGGCTAGAAACATAGATAAGAGCTTTTTATTTTTATTTTTCAAGATTTCTGTATCTGCCTTTACCAAGAGTTGAAATGCCCCTGTTCCCAGGGTCTGCCCCCTACAGAAGCTGCTGGAGTCATAGCTTCTCCTGTCATCCTACTCCCATCTGAGCTGGGCCTCGGGCCGACATTTTGGGGCTGAAATGGCAGGGCAAATCCTCCTAGGAGACCTAGAACCTGAAGGACCTCATGCCCTGCCCTGGGCGATCTCTACCTTCCACACGAGGTGAGGACGTGTGGCTGGACCCAGGGTCGGGAGCAGGGATCTAATAAAACAGTGGTCTCACCACTGCCAGACACCATCTGGCAATGCTCTCCGTGTGCTGGACAGGTCACTGCTAAGACTCCGCCTCTGTGTTTCAAACAGGTTTCCCGGCTGGATCCCATGAGACAGATGTCTGGAATTAAATGGCCACAGGGACAGGTCGGGCCAGCTTTTGCCTCATAGTATTTTATAGGATAAAGAAGCACAAAATCAAACAGGAAACAGTGGACACTATGGAGGAACAGAGAAGTCAGTGAGGGAAGGTTGTGCTTTTTCAGCATCTGAATGTCAGGATGAGTCTCCCTGCACTGAAATGACGTGGTCCCAGGGAGCCCTTGGGACACCTGCTTGGAAACCCCGTGTCCAACTGTGCATGCTTCGGTTGGCATTTTTACGAAACATCCATCTAATGCATTTTTAAAATATGTATATATTTTATTGATATCAGAGAGGAAGGGAGAGGGAGAGAGAGAGATAGAAATATCAATGATGAGAAAGAATCATTAATCGGCTGCCTCCTGCATGTCCCCTACTGGGGATTGAGTCTGCAACCCGGGCAAGTGCCTTTGACCGGAATTGAACCCCAGACCCCTTCATTCTGCAGGCCGACGCTCTACCCACTGAGCCAAACCGACTAAGGCACATCTAATGCATTTTTAAGTAGAAACCACCTTTCCAGGTTGTGCGAAAAATGGACAAGGAGAATAAAAGCTGTTTGCTGTGAAACACATTACATTGGAACTTGCCTTGAGTCTGAGTTTTTCTATTTGTAAAATAAGGCCAACGAGCTTATCTCTGAGGCTGCGTCTGCTCCGGGATTTCACAAACAAGTCGATGACTCTGTGGTTGATTGGATTCAGGAACTCCACTAGACAGGCTGGCGGCTGGCAGCCGTCCTCTGAGCTACGTGCTGTCTCGTGTGGTTCTCAGACCTCCCTCCACTTCCATTCATAACACCAGCCCCAGTCCCTGCTCCAGTGTGTCCCCCCTATTCTGTCCACACCTCCGCCAGAACGGTGTTCCTGTAACACAGCTTTGATCAGCTCACCCCCTTGATCAAAAGCCTTTAGCGAGCCCAGCCAGCATGGCTCAGTGGTTGAGCATGGACTTATGAAACAGGAGGTCACAGTTCAATTCCCAGTCAGGACACATGCCTAGGTTGCGGGCTTATGCAGGAGGCAGTCGATCAATGATTCTTTCTCATCATTGATGTTTCTCTCTCTCCCTTTCCCTTCCTCTCTGGAATCAATACAAATATCCTATATAATAAAAGGATAATATGCAAATTGACCCTAACAGCAGAACCACTGGGAATGACTGGTTACTATGACACACACTGACCACCAGGGGGCAGATGCTCAATGCAGGAGCTGCCCCCTGGTGGTCAGTGCGCTCCCACAGGGGGAGCTCTGCTCAGCCACAAGCCAGGCTGATGGCTGCCAGCACAGCAGTGGTGGCGGGAGCCTCTCTCACCTCCTCAGCAATGCTAAGGATGTCTGATTGCAGCTTAGACCTGCTCCCTGCTAGCAAGTGCACATTCCCTGAGGGCTCCCAGGCTGCCAGAGGGATGTCTGACTGCCAACTTAGGCCTAATCCCCTGGAGAGTGGACTAAGCCAGTAAGTGAACATCCCCCAAGGGGTCCCAGACTGTGAGAGGGCACAGGCCAGGCTGAGGGACGCCCCACCCCCGAGTGCACAAATTTTTGTGCACCAGGCCTCTAGTGTATATATATTTTTAAAAGCCTTCAGCAACCCCCACTCTCCATAGGATGCATTCTAAACCTCTAGTCCAGCTTCTGCAGGCTGCTTTCTGACTGTGCAATCCCATCTCCTGCACCCCACCCAGCAAACTTGTCTAAGATTACTCCACATTCTCAGGTCATGCCCTTCCTACTTCTGCTTTGGGCCTCAGTTTACCTTTTGGCTTTCACATGACCTGTTCGCGCCCACCCCCCCATACCTTTCCCCACTGCCCTTGCTAATCTTCTCCATTACTTAGTGATCAAACGCCTCCATTTCCTTCAGGTCCCCTCAAACCTTGTTTCTTTCAATCTTCTCCTCTTTAAGGAGAAAGAAATAATCCTTCTCTCTCCCCTGAAGGGTATTTGAAACGCATTTTAGCACTCAACACAGGGTTGTATCAGAGTTACTTAGGTGTGTTCCTCATTTCCTGCAGATTAAGAAATCTCAAAGTCAGCAACCAAGGATTTTCATCCCGGAACCCCAAGAGCTCCAGAATTGAGCCTTATACCAAGAGTTGCTTTTAAAGGTGAATTCCATGATTTTCTCTTGGTCACTTCAGGGCCCAGGCGAGGCAAGTGGAGCAGAGATCACCAACCTATGCACCACTCGGCTATCAGCCAGCTTACCTCCCCTCAACTGGGCCAGGAATGCCAGGGGGGCCTCCTCCTTCTCCTCCCACCTCTGACGAGAGGCCTCTCGCACTGCACTCTGGACAGCAACAGAGTGGCTGACCAGGTGGGAGCCATGCCTGCCTGCCTGCTGTTGTCCAGCTGAAATCAGATAGTGAGTGCATTTCTTACTGAGCGTTCCTGCTAAACCTGTTCTCTCTGCTGCAGGAACCCTCCCACCTGGGGAGGAAGAAGCTCGGAGAATCGAATCGATGTTGGCTGCTCAAAACCTCCTCCCTCCGACCTGGCCTTCCCTCGGTGGCAGCAGGGCTCAGGCCTCTGGAGAGGGGACTTGGCCCTGAGTGCAGCCCTGGCCTCGGGGCGCTTGCCTGTAGAAGAGGAGTTCTCTAGGCTTCAGCCAGAGACCCCGCAGAGCAGTCACAAATGCCTCTTGCCCAACCCAGGCTGCTCTGAGCTCTCTCGGGGCCCTGAGACCTCTGTACCTTCAGTCTGTGTTGTGCACACACGGCAAGACTATGGGAGATGGAGCAAGTGTGGGGGGGGGGCGTGGCGAAGGTGAAGACGAACAGCATCAGTGGGGGATTCTAAAAGGTGGATGGTTGTCTCACACAGAGATACCTCTGGGTTAATGAGAAATTATCTCCAAAATACTCCCGTGTGCGTGCACAGAAGTGGTGCCCTCCCCGGGGAAGCAATCAACCGCCAAGTGTGGCTGTGGAGTTGGCGTCACTGTTTCCAGCTGGAAGGTCGCTGAAGCTGCAGAGAAAATGCTGCCGTAATGGCAGGTGGGTTTTCCAGGTGTACAGGTGGCATCCTCTCTACAGTGCACAAGCAAACCTTAAGAATCCTTCGTGCAGGCTGGTGTGGCTCAGTGGCTGAGCATCGCCCTATGAATCAGGAGGACATGGTTCCATTCCCAGTCAGGGCACATGCCCAGGTTGTGCACTCAACCCCTAGTAGAGGGTAGAAGGTAGGGATGGTACAGGAGACAGCCGATCAATGATTCTCTCATCACTGATGTTTCTATCTCTCTTCTTTCCTCTCTGAACTCAATCTGTCTATCTATCTCTATCTATCTATCTATCTATCTATCTATCTATCTATCTATATCTATCTATCTATCTATCTATCTATCTATCTATCTATCTATCTATATGTTTTTTTAAAGAATTCTTTGAGAATACCTCAGCCCATTGCCATACAGGTCCTGCTCACAGACCCACTCAGTCATGAGTGCTCATGAACACAATGTCTGTCTTCATTGCAAGAGATGAATTCTAAGGCGCTGCGCTCCCGGAACCACTGAGATTCAGGATTTAATACGAACGTGGTTTGGTTTAGAAACTATCCCTGTGTGTGTGCAAAAACTGAGTCCCCAGGAGGACAGTGAGTTTCCACAGGCAACGCCAGGTTAGAGTTCAGATGTCCCGGCGCCTACCCTGCATCTCGGCCACAGGACCACCACCAGACAGGTGCTGGGCTCTGTCCGTGGCTCTGCCCTGCTCCTCCCCTGCCCTACTCCCACCCCTCTGCTGCCTCTGTTTTCCAGAAGCTGGAAGCCTGAAGGCTGTGCTTCTTAGAATCCTTGCCAGGACAGTTGTGGGTTAGGCTGCAACCAAGAGAGGTGAGAACAGAACCCGGAGAGCAGAGGAGAAGGGAGCCCAGTGCCTGCAGCAGCAGGAGGGGGTTGTGTGGACGTGGGAGAAGGTAGATGCCATGCTGTGGGCAGCCCCCAGGTGACCTTGGAGTCATGCTCTCCGGATGCACAGCCACGAATGTCAGTGATGTGCCTGCAGCACTCTAGCCCCCTGTTCTCTGCCAAGGGCAGTTTCCCTGAGCTTTGCTCCCCAGCCCAGCCTCTAATTTCCTGCATTGAGTCCCTTCCGACGAGATGAACACAGGGTGGTGTCTGACCCCCGACCACCGTGACCGGGCTTCCCGCTGCAGGTTGCTCCTAAGTTACCAATCACACACGTGGCTTGCAAGGCAGGGAGTGAGTGAGCGCGGCAGGGAGCCCCAGAAGCTTCTTCCGAAGACCACCTGCTCCCCAAAGAGCAGGGCTTCTCGCACCAGGTCCGACTCCTCTACCGGGACATGCGGCTCGGTGCTCGAGTGATCTTAGCACAGAAAGTGAGGAAGTGGGGCAGCGTGTTAGTCACCCATGCAGACATGGAAACACTAGAGCGCACACGTGTGCCTTAGCAGTGGTCAGAGTCTCGGCGCCATGGCCCCTGTGGCAATCCGGGAACCCTTCAGACTCCTGCTTAGAAAGATGTCTTTAAATGCACAAACCAAAATATAATTTACTGCAGAGGAAAGCAATTTTAATACCGTTCTCGAAATAATGAAAATCAAATTGTGATCTGAGTGAATATATATATATATATATATATATATATATATAGTCTATTAACTTAAAAGTAACAAGACCAGGCTGTACAATACATCTAAAAAATACCATAATTTCAAAGTAGCGATGAGTCTGCACACGATTTTGATAAAACTCCAGCAATTGCAAAGCTGTGGGGGTCCTAGGGTGACCTGTGGCCTGTTTCCTATGATTGTAACAGATGTAACGATCATCTCAAGTTAGGAGTTCGCAAAAGTAATGATGTCATCTTCTTCCACCCAAGGTCACGGAGCCAAGGTTAAGACTCCTCCTCCAGATGTGGGAGATCCATCTCACACGCGTGTCCTTGAAAGGAATCCGGAGGCTGAGATAAGCTTCAGAACCCAAGACACTAAAACAGAGACATGTTTGCAATCCGAGATCCGCACGTATGTGCCAGATCCCGAGAGAGAAAAGCATCCCCGCAGTGTAAATGCAATTTCCACGGTTTCTCTAAGGCCATGTTTCCACTCACACTGCCGGGCGAGCAGACATGGCAGGACAGCCCCCTTCACGGAAGGTGAGGAGAGTGGCTCTGGGCGCGCTCCCTGCCAGGGCGGGAGGAGGCGAGCTCCCTCCCTTGTCATGGTCCCCATGGGGAAGATCTCCTGAAAAATGGTGGGAGTAGTAAAACAATAAAACAGTCCTTGGTCCTTTCTGAAAGAGATGGCCACGTTTTGATGCAAACCAAGCTTGACTTCCACCCTGGGGAAGTGCGAACTCCGTGGGAACCCTTCAAATAAACGAGAGAAAATTCACTTTCTCTCATGTGGTCTGAATAATATGCTTGTGAAATTGCAGTTCCTTTGAACAACGGAAAATTGCTTGACTATTTAAACATGCATTTGTTCTTGGGAAACAAAATGTTCAGCTCTAGTGGTTGCCACAGCAACTGCCTGGGCTAAAAATACAAAATCCGCCATAAGAAGAAAGAGTATGTACCAAGCGGGAAGGGAGAGAGCAAATGGGACGCTCATGAAGGAGGGTCATTGGCGGAAACCAACCTGCAAAGACCAGCGAGGAGGCTGGTCCAGTGGCCACACTCCCAGGTGGACAGCTACTCCCCGCCCAAAGCCTCCTCTCTCTCCTCGCTCCCTCCATGCCCCTTTAAGACATCACCACCGTCCTGTCCTGTGTGTGGGCCTGTGGGGCAGGCAAGCTGAGGATCAACCTCAGAGGTGGAGCTTGGAGGGTAGAGTCCTGCTGAGCCATCACCAGAGCCAACCTCCTGCTCATGGCTGTGCCTGTGGCTTGGCCTGGCCCACAGTGGATTTCCTCCTAAATAGACTGAAGGAGTGGGTCGCCCTCCTGCCTCGCTGAGCCGGTTTCTTCACTGTCTCACACAGGCACCCACTCCTCCTCCCTCTGGGGTGCCTCACGCTGCCCCTCCCAGTATCTCCTTCCTCCCCTGGGGCCAGATGGCTGAAAGGAATCTCCCTCCAGCCACTCCTGCGGCCACCCTCACTCACAGGGTCGCCTGTCTCTGAATGCTGTTTCCAGGAGAGCTGGCACCGCACGCTATGTTGTGTGCATTCATTTCGTCTGGATCGCAGGCTCTGGGAGCCAGGATCCCACAGACATCTATCTGTTCTCAGTAGTACCCAGCACGATGCCGAGGCACGGTAGTTGGTAAAATCTGCTCTGTGTGTGGGTCAGGCTGATGGAGGGCAGCGTGGGCCTCATATAGTCGCACGTTCCTGACTCATACAATCCCAGGAATGACTCCAAGGGACTTGGCACAAGAACTCCAAGCCAATCGCAAAAGCCCATCCAGCATATACCCATCACTGGCCACACCACGCCTGTCTTTGTCTGGGGGGCAGCATAGTGGAAAGAAGAGGGATTTAATCATAAAATCACGTTCCAGGGACAGTGGGCGTTCCGGCATCATTCTCCATGGCGGCAGAAAGACTGAGGATCGGGAAACAGAAGAGCGAGCCCAGGTCCCAGCCTCCCCGACTCACCCGCCATGACTGTGAGTGGTTTGTCCAGGGACAGAGGCCATGCCGATAGGAAGCAGGGCTCTACTGAGGGCTATCAGTTCAGGGGAAAGCGTTAGGTTGCACAGGAGGGACCCGCGGCTGCCCAGGATGGTGCCTGTGACAAAGTGACCTCTCCAGGCACAAGGGACACCCTTCTGGACAGCTGTTTCCTCGTTTGGATAAAGGGGTTCTATTGCTTCCTGTTCATATGGGTCAGGTCAGGTGACGGCAATGTCATGGCGTTTTAAGAAATAAATCTGCTGGACAAACGGAAGGTGTCACCAGGTGTTAACTCCCTCCGGCAACTAAACACCAAAATGCATTCCTCCTAACTTCAGGCTCCTTTGCTATGTTTTCTTAACCCTGTGAAATTAATGGGCTCATTTACGCAGTTCGTTTTGCCACAGGCGTCATTCAGGACAGCCATGGGTCATTTCTTTGCAATGTAACCTTCACCCCTCAAATGACAAGGCAGGCTACAGCTCTGCTGTGTGCATGGCCTCTATGTACAAAGGCTGCCTCCCTGCAGGCCCGCCTCCCTTCAGCCCCTTCCACCTCAGCAGCTGCATGTTCCCACTGAGGGATGAGCAGTTCATAAAGGCTGCCCAAGAGCAGAGCCAGGTCCCTGCTGAGCCACAAAAGCATATCACACACATCAGGCATGTGCTTCCCATGAGGGCACCCCCACGTGGCACCGAGACCTCACGGGACTACCACTCCCCCCTCACCAACGCCCCCCTCGTGCCCACTCTATGCCCAGGATGCTGCCCTAAGGCTCCACCACTTCTTGGTTGCCAATCAGGTTTCTCTGGAAGATTCTTTAATTCCTTCAGCTCCCCCAGTGGGCTTGTCCCTGTGGCCCTTTCAGGAAAGGGGGCCACTGTGCTTAGTGCCCGGATCTTTCTGTCACTATAACAGGTGAGAGATTCGCTTCCAACTTCCTGACACATGCGGCCTGAGGTAGCCCAGTCTCCGTCTCTGGAGTCTCAGTCACACCTAGACCTTGAGGTAGAATGTGAATGAACATTTCTTCATGTTAATTCTCACAAGGCCCCAGGGTTAGGGGGCGACTCCAGCCTGCGATTCAGACCTGCTGGAAATTCCATTTTCTCCTTCACCTTCTCATGGTTTGATGAGCGTTTATTGAGGGTTACCATAGGAATTAGTACTCAAATCTGGGGAATTGCTGAGGAGGCTGGGGGTGGGGTTGCAGGTTCAAGCCTGGGCCCTGGTGGAGTGCATACAGGAGGCAACCAATCAATATGTCTCGCTCACATTGATGTCTCTCTCTCTCTCTCTCTCTCTCTCTCTCTCTCTCCCCCACCCTCTCCCTCCCTCCCTTCCACTCTCTCTAAAAAGCAATGAAAGAAATATCCTTGAGTGAGGACTAATGAAAGAAAAATAAATAATAATGAGTACCCGGGCCCTGGCTCAGTTGGCTGAAGCGTCGTCCCACACTCCAAAAAGAAAGAAAGGTTCTCTCCTGGTCAGGGCACAACTGGGAGGCAACCGATGGATGTTTCTCTCAGAGCAGTGTTTCTCCCTCTCCCTTTCTCTCTCTAAAAGCAATAAGAACATATCCTCAGGTGTGGATTAAAAAGCAATGGCTCTCACTTCCGAATAGCTTAGTCTCTCGTCATTCAGGAGGCTGTTACTCCGAAAGGCACCGCACCATCCGGCAGGAAGCTACAGTGCAGGTCAGCGCAGGTGTGCCGGGCCAGTCCAGGCTGGGGCCACAGAGGACTTCCCTGGGAGATCCGGTGTCGGAGGTAAATTGTGAAGGATGCTTAGCGGTTACCTGGATGGAGGTAAGTGTGTGGGTAGAGATAAGGGAAGGCAATCCCAGACTGAAAGAACAGCAAAAGCAAAGACATGGAGGCATGCAGGTTTGTGGAGGGGGTTAATATATTCCCCTCGTTGTTGGGAGGTGGGAGTGGGGGGTGGGGCGCAGGCTGGACCCAGGAAGAAAATGAGGATGCAAATGTAGTGCCAGAGGCCCATGCACCTGGAGAGGGAGCCCGGGCTTTCTCGCCAGCATTTGAGAGACTTGAAAAGTGACCATATGGTTAACTGTGCCTTTTAGGCCCGTTGTCTGCTCACAAACCAGAGCATCTACTGGAGGGAGGGGCCACTGTAGCAATAGTCAAAGCACATTCAGAACCGATACACACACACCTGGGCAGACACCGGGCCGCATCCTGACAACTGCCGGGCACCAGAGATGAGAGGAAATCTTCAAAGCAGCCGGAGAATACAGACAACACTTTATATATATCGATTTTTTTACAGAGAGGAAGGGAGAGGGAGAGGGAGAGAGAGTTAGAAACATCAATGAGTGAGAAACATCGATTCAGCTGCCTCCTGCACACCCCCTACTGGGGATGTGCCCTCAACCAAGGCACATGCCCTTGACGGGAATCGAACCTGGGAGCGTTCAGTCCCCAGGCCGAAGCTCTACCCACTGAGCCACGCTCTGCTTGCCTTCCGTCTCCATGCGCTCCCGTGGGCAATAAGCAGCCTGGGGGTCAGCTCTGCTGCCTGTTTGGGTACATTTTTTTACCTGTTTAAATGGCTGGGAGGTGGGGGTTGAGGAAAAAGAAAAGAGAATCATGGACAATGGACAACAATGAGGTAATTGTGGGGTGAATGGGTGGAGGTGGGAGAGGGCATAGAGGGGATAAATGGTCATGGAAAAAAATAAAATGCATTAAAAAAGAAAAACTGGAGATAAGCATATTATTTTATGAATAAAAATAAAACTCAAACAAGGGTGTTTATTTTTTTACTTTATAATAATGTCAATGTATTTGTCTTTATTCCTTTATGCATTTGGATGGGTGAGAAATAAACTCCTGTTATGCTGAGCCCCTGAAGTTCAACTGTTCATTAGAGCAGTTCACCAATCCCGGCTGAAAGAGAAGAGAGGAATTTGGAAGGTGAGATAGATAGGCATTGACATAAGGTTTAGTGTGCTGTACACTGAGCACCACACTGAGTGCATCACATGACTATCACATGCAATTTCCACACAAACAGGAGGCAGGGACCATCGTGTGCATTTTACGGAGGAAAAGAGAGGTTAAGTGCATGGTTCAAGGCACAGCTAAAACGTGGTGAACTTGTACTCAATCCCAAGTTGCTCTGGGCTCCGAAGTCTGTTCTCTTTAACATTCATGCTACGCTGCCTCCCGAAATGCAGTGGGTTGTTTGAGAATGTGCGGTGTTGGGCTGAAATCTGTTTCCTTCATTATTTATCCACCCATTGATAGTTCATACCTTGTCTAGATCCATGAATGACGTAAGCTTTTGTTATTTAGAAGAATCTAAACAAACGTAGGGTTATAAGCCCTGGGAACAGGCCTCCCAGAATCTCATTATTGCTAAAGTATGAAGAGACCTTTGGGCAGGAAAATTCCATGCGCCGAAGGCCCAAACACCTCTCTTAGCTTCTTTCCTCTCTCATTCTTTCCACAGTTGTAACAACTACGGTCATCAGGTTTCAAACCCAAAGCAGTGTGTCCTCAGGTGAGGGAGGGGCTACTAAAAATTGTCATGTTCTCCATGGGTAGACCTTGCAGGTGATAGACCAAGTGGGCACCTGCCTGTGTCAAAACACAGGGATCAGGCCCATGAGCTCCACTAGCTCCCGAGGCGACCACTGTCTGATCAAGACAATGTAATGAGCTCTAATGGGATGGCTCAGTGGATGAGCATTGACTTATGAACCAGGAGGTCACGGTGTGATTCCCGGTCAGGGCACTTGCCTGGATCGTGGGCTCGATTCCAGTGTGGGTCGTGCAGGAGACAGTCGATCAATGATTCTCTCTCGTCATTGATGTTTCTATCTTTCTCTCCCTCTTTCTTCCTCTCTGAAATTAATTTTAAAAAATTTTAAAGTGTAATCATTGGCATTCATAGTGAAGCCTGTTCATTGGGAACATGTGAAAACATTTCTAACTCCTCTAGGATTGGAAAAATACATATTTTCTCAAATATCCCATCAAACAGTATCAGTGTAAAACTAGCATTAGTGTTTCTATAAAATACTAACTACTTGAAAAATTCATGTATGTGACAATTTTCACTCCTTCAGATATGGAGAAATGAGATGTGATCAGGAGGAGGAGGTATGTATTTGCTGACTGCTGCTAAAATTTGGTGGCTTGTCCATATTGTCTGAGGACTATTGTAGCATAAAATTGGAGGGGGATGGGGATTTCTTAATGTCATATATAAACTTCCCATAGCCAACAGTTCTGAGTATTCCTTTTTCCAAATTAATTTTGGGCTTCAGAGAGTTTCTCCCAGGCCTGCATACTCCATCTGGTGTTTGTGGAACTACAGAATGGATGAAAGGCATGCGTTCATACATTCACAAAAGTGGTATTTTAAATTCCTCTGTTATGTGTGCAAATCCCTGGACATACGAACCATGTGTCAGCTACCACCCTCTCCCTTGGTTTATGGTTATAATTCCAATGGGCAAGAGGAGGAAGGGCCTAACAGGTTAGCTTTTAACAGAGTTCTTAAAAACTGAAATCACTTAAAACACAACACTAACCACCTTTTTTTTCTGAAGACTATCTAAATGGTAGTATGAAGAGTGAATCAAGGTAAACCCTAGCTCAGTTGGTGAGAGCATCGCCCTGATGCACCAAGGTTGTGAGTCCGATCCCCAGTCAGGGCACGTAAAAGAAGCAACCAGTGAATGCATAAGTAAGTGGAACAACAAGCTGGTGTTTCTCTCTCTCTCTCTCTCTCTCTCTCTCTCTCTCTCAAATCAATTTTTTTAAAAGAGTCAAGGCAGTGTGAAGTAGACAGTCCAGGGTGGCTTTTTTCAGCCAGTGGCAGGCAAGCCACTGCTCCTCTTCAGACCTAAGTTTCCTCACCTACAAAGGGATGAACATGGCGTGGCGCCAGCTCTGACATGCTAAGCGTTCTCTGTTGCTCTCTCGTGTCACTCTAGTCTCGATTCCTCAAGAAAAATGATCCTTGCTCATTGGCCACCTGGAAAGTTGTGAGTTCTAAAATAAATCCAATGTCTATCTGGAGATTTCTCTATGGCCCTGGGGCTGTGCGCAGTTCCGTTAAATTCGCACCCAGCATCACTGAACCTTAGCGTCTGAGAAAGCTTACATATGATTTCATCCCCTATTTATTGAGATGAGAAGCCTGGGGCTCAGGACCTTGCCCAAGGTCACCCCTAATGGCACTGGCAGGACAGAAGCCAGGTTTCCTGACACCAATCCTCTGTTCTCTGCTCTCGGTCACACACACACACACACACACACACACACACACACACACACACCCAGTATGTGCATGACGAGGTCTCCATTAAAATGATAGGAGTATCAACAGTCCACAAGCTCCAGGGGCCAGCCTCAGAAGTATGGGGGCCAACTGATTTATGGTGAAGTACAAGTTCTTTGAAAAAAAATTAATACAACATTGTTTAAGAGGTTAAGTGCCTCCAGAGATAGGGATCTGGCCTCCTTTGCCAACACAGAATTCAATGAAAACTAAGGCTTATGTGTAAATGTATTTTTGTTGAAGTTTTTCCATTGAGACTGAGGGAGGGCCAACTGATTTAGATGAAATGGGAACTGACCTCAGCTGACCCCAAACCTCTGCCTAAGGCACAAAACAAAGCCCCAATCAAACTGAGTCTCGGTTCAGAAAAAGGGCAGCGGGTGGGGTGGGGGGCAGGGTAAGCGGATGGTGCCTGAGAAAGAACAACATTGCTGGGAGCCGCCTCTTCCTGAGCAGAAGTCAAGCTGCCAAATTGTCGGGCTGGCCCGGCTGAGCGGCTCGGCCGGCTCAGCATCATCCTGTGCACGGAAGGCTGCGGAAGGCTGCCAGTTCAACCCGTGGTCAGGGCACACACCTGGTGGAGTGTTCAGTCCCCAGTGGGGCACGTACAGGGGGCAACCGATCAATGTTTCTCACATTGATGTCTCTCTCTCTGTCTCTCTCTCTCTCTCTCTCCCTCTCTCTCTCCCCCCTCCCTCCATCCCTCTCTCCCTCTTCCTAAGCATGGCCTCAGGTAAGGATTTTAAAAAATAAAATGGTCAGGCTGTTTACACAGACGTCCCAGCCCACCTGAGAGAGAAGCAGGAGTCAACACAATGGGTTTTCGCCTTGATTCCCAAAGAAAGAACAGATCAGTGACCCTCTCGAGTGCCTGGCTTCCTAGCTACATAAGTTTCTTGTATGTGAGGAAGGTGTGTCTTGAGTCAAAAAACTGTGGGACTCTTCCCCAGGGAGGCAGGTTCTGCACAAGCGACTGAGCGTTCAAGTGGACCGAGGCTCAGCGCAGAAGCCACACGCAGCCAAGGGCAGCCGCTGTGCAACACTGTGAGGACGGAGGTGGAAGGGGTCAGCATCCGGGAGACCAAGTGACCACACAAAGTGGACTCCAAGGCCAGGGCCACCTCGATGTTCCTAGACAGAAACTCAGCAAACATTCACACGAATCCACGATGCTGGACCTGTAAAATGGACGAGGAATCGATTTGCATTTTAACCAGTTAACTGCCATGTGTCCAAAATGGAAACAATCTCCACACATCACGATATTTAGATGAATTTAATCGTGTCTATAGATGTGCTTATGACATACAAAGGGTTAAATTTGTGCCGAGAAACCCTAGGCTCCGCCCCAGACCCTCCCTGGAGACAGCAGCAGGGACTAAGGCGTCCAGATATCACAGACCATCTTTCACTTGAAGGGTGAGAGGAAAGGATTTGAGCCAAGCACATGGAGGGGCTGCAGCCAGCCGTCCAACCGTGACTTCAGTGAGTCCACTTAAATGCAATGCATATGCCCCCAGGGCCCCAGCAGGAAGGAGGCAGCAGGCTGGGCAGACAGTTGGGCTTCCCTGCCCACCTGATGGCCCGAGAAGAAAGTCAGCAACGGGAGTTCTGCACGGGAGAGAGGAAGGGGCGCTGTGGGCATCTGGACTTCTCCCCAACCGTCCTCCGCTGCCTGCATGAACCGTCCTCCCGCTGCCTGCATGAGCAACTGCAGTTGCCACACAACAACACTTTGGAGAGCTCGTGGGACCGAGCGCCTCTGTGAGCACAGTGCAGGCAGGCAGATGTCGATGTGTGTTGAGCACAGATTCTGTGTCAGGGACGGTGCCCAGCAGGTGCCAGGATGGCTCTGCCCTTGAGAAGCTCACAGTCTAGTGACCAGGGCTACCCCAGGGTGCATGGCCTCACACCAACCTCAGCAGACCCGCTCTCTGCAGAAACACTCCACGGGAGGCCCGAGCTCCTTGCCCTAAACACTCCACGGGAGGCCCGAGCTCCCTGCCCGGCACCGCCCCCTGCGGCGTTTCATGGGCGGGGGTAGGTGGGGGGGGGAGGAACATGGAGAGACCCATGGACAGGGCACCTGCCAATCCCAGGCAAGTGTCATGAGAGGGAGGATGAGCCATTTACAAGTTCTCTACATTCACAGTCTCATTTAATGACGATGACAAACCTCAGAGATGCTTGTCACCGGGACAGGGTGACAGTGAAGCCCATGGCTTCTGAGCAGAGGTGGTGGGAACGTGTTACCCAGCGAGAGGCATCGATGGCAGGTCCGCGCTGCCAGGCGCTGCGGGGACATGCTCCAGCTCTTATAGCTGTCTGCGGAGACGGCGTTTAACTGTCCGGGAACCTGAAGCATCAAAGGACCTAAACCCTTTTTAGCAGCAAATAAGCATTGACTTTTTTTCTTACTCTGAAAACTAAAAAACAAACAAACAAAAAAAAAACCACAAAACTGAATAGATTTTCTTTAGAACTTTCCCAAAATAATGCTTTTCTTCGGGGCTGCAGTCAGTCTAGGCTAGTTACTCTGGAAGAAAAAGAAGCTTAAGTTGTGTAACCAGTAGACGGAGGGCCGAGGCTGCAGGGAGACCGAGCAGTCACCCTTCATGCTCCCTAAACGTGGCCCCAAACGCACCCGCGCGCTCAGCGGCATTCCATCAGGCGCACGGCCCTCGTGGCTTTAAACAGGGGCGTGATGGGTTACAGGAACCTTCTTCCTCTTTCTCCAGCTCCTGAGAGTGTAAGTCGGCGAACCAGCCTGGGACCAGGTTCCCTCGGCTCTGAAACGGGGTTCTTTTATTCCGTGACCCTGTCTCGGGCGCCCCCCATCGTTTCCTCTACCCACGAGGCCGAGAGGAGACGCCTGGTCAGTGCCGGGTGGATGTGAAATCTCCGCAATGAAGTATTCAATCCGTGGTGGCTACTGCTGCGCAAACTTCCTTGGTAACGGATTTTCCCAAACATCTCATCACCTGGCCAGAGCCTCCTACTTGACTTGTCTTTAGTGATGAAGCAGTTAAAGGCAAAGCAAATCCTCTAAAAAGGACTCCGTCTCATAGGAGAATTCCCTGCAGAGTCCTAACCTTGACCTCCACTTACATATCCTTCAGGGCGCTTAGGCGTCTCGGTGCTGTATGGATTCACTGGCCCCTGACATCGCTGCCTGCTCGCCTCACTGCTCTCAAGGCAGCCCATAGGCAGGGTTGCTATATCCCCTCCTCCCCCAGTCAGCCCTTCTCTGTTGATCTATTTCTGCGAAGTGTCTCCATTACTCAGTGTTCAAATGTTAGAATCCTTTTTATTCTTCCCTCTCCCTCAGGTTTCTCTTCTATGTGTGCGACATCTCCCTACTTTTCTTTTTATTTAAGGTCAGTAACATTTTATGTTTGTAAAAATGGGTTGAAACCATATGTCTCTGGGTCATTCGGGAAAGTGTTTTATACCTTTCCCCCCCTTCTCACTGCTTCTGCTCTAACTTACCCTGAGCTACGGCGCGGCCCTCTCAGACACGCTGAATACAAAGGGCTGGAATAAATGAGTCATCGTTCACATAAAATAATAGCACATTTTAATAAAAATTAATATTTTTTCTTGAACATAAACTTACCAGACACTGAATAACTGCACAAATTAATAAATATAACGCAAATAAACCTATTTTTCTTGTTCTCTGAAAGCGAAATATTTCCTGTTGCGCACACCCAACAAGTCAGTCCAAGACTAAGGATGGGGCAGTCGGCTGCTAAAATATTCGCTGCTGGTATTAGTGGAGAGAAATGGTGCGACTTCGCGTAAGGTGCATAAAGGAAAAGAATGCAACACGATTACAGTCATCAGTCATGAGCGAACGTTGTAGTTTGTTATTAATAATTATGTATAGCAGGATATTGTAAAAATTAAGTTATGAAATTCTTATTGAAACGTTTCTTACATACCGTGATATTGGCCGGGTGGTTGCGGGCCAGAGTGTGACATGCATGCTGTGGGGTGTTTGCCTGGGTCTGGCTGGCTGCTGGGGTCCTGTACCCGTTCCGCAAAGTGCAGCTGTGCTGTGGCAGTCAGGAGCTCATCGTAAGCTCCCTTCCCTCCGCGTGCTCACTTCCTTCAGCCGCTGCGCAGAGGGTGTTCCCTCCCCTTCTTGGTTCAGGTACAAACACGTTTCAACCCTGCTGGGCAGCGTTGGCCCCCAGCCCTGATCTGTGATTGTCCCCTTGTGCTCTGTGACCCTCTGAATTCCCAAAGCTCTGAGGGCTCACCCAGCACTCAGATTTTGACAACCTGGACCACTTAATTTTTAAAAATATATTTTTATTGGTTTCAGAAAGGAAGGGAGAGATAGAAACATCCATGAGGAAAGAGAATCATTGATCGACTACCTCCTGCACGCCCCACACTGGGGATCGAGCCCACAACCCAGGCCTGTGCCCTGACTGGGAATTGAACAGTGGCCCCCTGGTTCATAGGTTGATGCTCAACCACAGAGCTGCCCTCAACCACGGAGCCACGCTGGCCGGACTGGACCACTTCATTCTACGTGCACCAGGCTCCCCGGTGAAAGCAGGAACTTGGGCAGCTGGGGCTCCTGCTGGCCTGGGGCCGGCACAGGCAGACATTCTGTGAACATCTGTTGCTCTCGATGACAACGACAGCAGCATCTCGATTACGAAGTGCAGCAGTTATTGGGCAAAGTGGAGACTCTCCATGTCAGTGTGTTGACGCTCTTGATGGATGCTTAATTAGCATATTGGCAGTGACATCTCACAGCTGCATTGGCGAGGCAACCTGAGTTCCCGGGAGGTGAGTGATGGAGGCCATCCCTGCCGTTCCTTGTTTCTACACTGAGCACCGCAGAGCACTCACTGAGCACGTGCCACCCGCGAGCTGACAGGAGAAGGGAAAGGACTTTTTTCTTGATCCCTGGGCCCAGGGCAGTGCTTCTCTAGCATTTTAAAGAAATGCCATTGTCTGCTAGAGAGAGGAAGGGAGAAGGAGAGAGAGAGAAACACCCATGCGACATGCTCCCCCGACTAGAGATCAAACCCACAAGAAGGGCATGTGCCCTGACCAGGAATCGAACCAGCGACCTTTCGGTGCCCAGGACGAGGCCCAGCCACCGGACCCCCATGGGCCAGGCCTCGCCAGCATTTTTTCTGTAGAAAAGCAAGCAGTGAGTCACCTGACTGACTTGGACTGCCCATCGTCTCTAGCCTTCTATTCACTGAAACTTTGACCTTCAACACCCGAGAAAGAGAGAGGTTAGTGTGTCTTGGATGTTGCATTTGTTTTCTGTTTATTGATTTTTCTGATTAAAATAATGCAAAATAAACCCGAAGTAACTAGAAGGAATGAAAAAATAATGAAGAGAAAATAATAAAAAATAGGAAAATAGATAAAACCAGCAAAACTGATAAACCCCTCCTCACACTGATCAGGAAACAGACCCCGCCGGGGCCTGACAGTGTCAACAAGGAGAGAGAAACATCATAACAGTTCCCACAGACGCCACAATGACAGTAAGAAAATACAAACAGCTCTAGGCCAAGAAAGTCAGTTACTCAGGTAAAACGGAAAAAGCTCTTGGAAAAAAGCACTCCTAACATACTGAAGGAAAAATACGAATAGCTTTTCACCTGCAAAGGAAACGAATTTGTCATTTAAAATCCTTTCCCGAAGAAAACTCCAGGCTCAGATGATTTCATGGTATAATTCCACCAAACGTTTATTGAAGAAATAATGTCAATTTTACCCAAAGTGTTATAGAAAATAAGAGGGTCCCATGGGGGTTTCCCCAGAGACTACCCGCCTGACCCCCACAACCTGAGTCTGTCTCCGTTCCCCTGCTGACTGGGCCTCTGTGTGTGTGTGTGTGTGTATGTGTGTGACACCTCAGGCCCTGGGGTGTGTGTGTGTGTGTGTGTGTGTGTGTGTGTGTGTGTGAGACACTTCAGGTCCCCATCCCCTAGTGGCTGTCCCTGTGTGTGTGTGTGACACTTCAGGTCCCCATCCCCTAGTGGCTGGCCCCTGTGTGTGTATGTGTGTGTGACACCTCAGGCCCCCATCCCCTAGTGGCTGGTCCCTGTGTGTGTATGTGTGTGTGAGACATCAGGCCCCCATCCCCTGCTGACTGGTCTGTGTGTGTGTGCGTGTGTGTGTATGTGTGTGTGAGACCTCAGGCCCCCATCCCCTGCTGACTGGTGTGTGTGTGTGTGTGTGTGTGTGTGTGTGTGTGTGTGTGAGACACACACCTCAGGCCCCCATCCCCTAGTGGCTGGCCCCTCTCAGTGTGTCTCAGGCCTCAGGGTTGAGGTCATCTCTGGTGCAAGGGCTGGGACACAGCGCCACCCGGCGCATCTGCACTGCTCCACACAGCACCTCTTTCCCCGGGAGGCAGCTCATTAACAAGGCCTGGTTCACCTTCCACCCAGCACAGCTGTGGTCTGGCCCCCGCCTCTGCCTTTCCTCGGAGTCCCCTGTTCACCTCGCCCAGCTAGCACCTCTTTGCCCTTCCAGGCAGTGACCATATGATAGAGATGAAATGACACAGGGGGACCTGAGCCCCATCCCCTCTGTGGCTGGGCGGGGCCGGATGCCAGCCTCTCTACCCCAGGCCTGCCCTGTGGGTCAGGCCCCCTTCCTCCTCCTGGGACAGGCTCTCCTGTCCTGGTCCCGGTCAGTGCTCCCCACTGCTGGCTCGGCCCGTCAGGCTCCCCTGGCTCTGATGTCGGTTTGGGGTAGGGTAACCTTTTATTTCTGTCTCAACCCATGAGACTCCACTTGGCCCCCTCTCCCCGGGATTAGCGCTCCTAGGGTAGCTCAATACCCTTCCTTCCTGCTATTCCAGAGGCACCTTGCTTGCTCTTGTCATTCTCCAGGTCATATCCCAGGGACCAGCTCTTTCTTCTATACGTTCCTGGCCCTTTGCACAGTCCCTGGATTTCAGTGCAAATTTCCCGATTTCCACTCTTGTCCTCTCCAGCCTTCTCTTCATGCAGCATCCGTGCTGGTCTTTTCCGAGCATAATCAGTCTTTCTCTTTAATTTACTCATTTTTACCGTCAGGGCTGGTGTCCTGCTTTCCTGCGGTGGTAACCAATGAATTTGCTTTTGCTTCAGAGGGTGGCTCTGTGGTCCTCCTCCTGGTTTTCGTCTGTAGCATTATGAACTCATGGGCGTTACAAGTGCATTCACCATGAGCCCATCTACTGTGGTTGCTCTGGGTTTCGATGCTCAGATAGCCTATCTTGCACTCAGGACAGCTCAGCTCCAACTAGCCCCCCGACACAACTCCATTTTTATGGACTAATTTTTTTTGAGAGATTCTTTGATTACTGATACTACAAGGTTCATCATCATCTTGCTTATTTCTAGCCTCAGACTTGGAATCAGCCCTTGTAAATTTTTAATTTTATTTTTTCCATCACCTTTCACCCCCTCTATGACCTCTACCACCTCCACCCATCCCCCTCCATCCCCACAATCATCACACTGTTGTCCATGTCTATGAGTGTCCTCTCTCTCTCTCTCTCTCTCTCTCTCTCTCTCTCTCTCTCTCTCTCTCTCTCCTCAATCCCTCCGCCCTTTTCTCCATTAAGCCCTGTTTCTTGTCAGTGTGTAATGTGACTTAGAGACCACCATGTGAGCATGGCAATGTGTCATTGCTTCTAACCTTAGCATGGACAAGATTAGGGACGCCCATTGCTCTTACCTGTCATCCTGTATGACCACATTTCAGAAAAATCAGAAAAGCTGTTGCCGATGAGGACACTTTTCTGTAGAGAGCTGTAGTTATTAAATGTAGAAGGATTGATAAAATGGGAACATCACCATTTCCAACCACTAATGGAATAATTGATTGAGGCAGTGAACATCAGCAGGTGTTAAAGTCATTAGCAGAAGGGTGGCAGGGACCTGGGCAGTGGGAGATGCTCCCCCCCCCCCCCGCTGCAAACCTGCTGGCCCACTGGGCACGTCTTGGAATGAGACACCCAGACACGATGTACTTTCTGAATGATGTAATGCAGCGAGACACACATGTTAAACTCGAATTTAATCAAGATTTAGGTCTAACCTTTAGTTTGCAGGGCAGTGGGAGAAGAAACAAATTAAGAATTTGGTACAATTTATAGGACACCTAACCCAGTTTATTCCACATTCAAGGGACAGAAAAAAGGGGAAGGAGGAGCAGGGTCTGTTGCAAATTAAGAGTCTTTACAAGCATGACAATCAAATGCAATGGTTGGATTTGTTTGGGTGGAAGGAAGGAAGGGGGGAAGGGAGGGAGGAAGGAAGGAAAGAAATGGAGGGAAGGATGAAGGGAAAGTATTAACTATTGAATCTAGGGATGGATTCTAAGGAGGGGGGTTCCCAGGAGGAATACTCATATTGTCTTCTCTATGTATATATTTAACATTTCATTTATAATTTTTAAACACACATTACACTAGAGCATTCCCCTTTTTATTTTCCCAGTTGGACATATGGCTGTGATGTGAGTGAGTGTGTGGGTAGGGGTGGGGCCAGAGAGGAGGCATTCGGACAGGTGTAACATTGCCCATAGAAACCAGCATTGCCACGTGGGTTTATCCCTTGAGTTCACACCGTGATGATCTCTCTACTACGCTGTCAGCACCAAAGCAGTCCCTGTGGCCCTTCCTGCTGCTTTAAGTGATGAGGCAGAGCCTCCTCTACAGAGCACTGACCATTTATGTTCCTTCTCCTGCGAATGGCTTGTTCTGAGGGCCTTGCTGTCTGTGTTATGAACTGGGGTTTACACAGCCGTGCCTGGACCTTCACACAGACCACGTGTACAACCATCAGCAGAAAAAGACGAAGGAGACCCCGAGGCTTGGCCATCCTGAGGGTTTCAGTGTCCAGACCTTAAAGACCAACCTCGCCTTCCTGACTCTCGGGGCAACTGTGCCGCCCAGCCCCAGAGCGCAACGCTCACCGAACGCCGTCTGCTGCCTTCCTCAGGCAGTGTGAGTGCGGAACTAGCCAGAGATGCAATAGCAAAGGAGTCGGGCACGTGAGGGAAATTCAAGCTACAGATCACACTTGGATGGAAAAATAGAAAGATGATGTGGCAAACCATCAGAGAGATTACGTTATTAAGAGATTTGCTTTTGCTCCTCCCATTCAAAGAACGTTTGGAAAGGTAGTAAGAGTCCAAAGAAGCTATAACCAGATGTCACCCGGCTGGCAGAGCATGGCGGGCTGAGCATGGCAGGCAGAGCGTCTTCCCCACCCTGGTCCTGTTTGTCCTCTGGGTTTCCTGCTCTCTGATCACTCTCTGCCCCTGCCTTCAGCTGCCATTCCTAAAACCATCCAGTTTAAAAGAGTGTCCCTCCCTCTTCCCACTCCCTTTTCTCTTGGATCTTCCTCACTGAGAGTGGAAGTCAGGAATGTGGTGAGGCTGTGGCAGGGAGGCGATGGGCAAGTGGGCTGAGAGAAATACAAAAGGGCAGCTGCCAAGGGCCTGGTAGGAACCGGCACAGGAAGGCAGAGTCAGGGGAAGCCAGGGCGACGCGGTGGGAGCCAGACAGAGGAAAGCTCCTGAGTGCCTGTTCTGTGTTGTATCCCTGATCCACACGACTTCATTTCCTCCTCGGACTCTGGGAGGTAGGCCTTATCCCTATTTCCCATGCAGGAAATGGCAACTCAGAAAGGTTAAGTAAGGTGCTAAATGCCACACAGCTGTCCTAGCCAGTTTGGCTCAATGGGTAGAGCATCGGCCTGAAGACCGAAAGGTCCCGGGTTCGATTCCAGTCAAGGGCACGTACCTCAGTTGCAGGTTCTCCGGGGCCCTAGTTCGGGTGTGCAGGAGGCAACCCATCAATGTATCTCTCTCACATCAATGTTCCCCTCTGTCTCTCCCTCTCTTCCACTCTCTCTAAAAATCAATGGAAAATATCCTTGGCTGAGGATTAACCAAAAATAAATCAATCAATAAATCAATAAAATCAATAAAAAACATATTTAAAAAAATAGGTAAATGCCACACAGCTAGTATATGTTGTTGGCAAGATTCAGCACCAGTTTTGACCTTGACCATGATCTTTTTAAACTCACACTAGTGCCTAAAGGAGACTAGGAGAGGGATATGGATCACAAAGAATAAGGCATCCTAAGGTGTCAATATTTGTGAGGTCATTAAAGTGGCACTTCTCTGAAAATATTTAAGAGCTTTATAAAATCATGTCTTTGACTCTTACCATTTTCCCCTGAAGATAATGGGAACAAGGTATCCAGACTGGACCACTGGCAAACTCTGGCGAGATTTAGATCCTGCAGATCAGGTCCCCGAGGCCGGGTGCAAGCTGCAAGTCTTGTTATGACTAGGCGATGCTGTTACCTCATTTCCACCTCATTCTGTTGGTCAGGTAAGAACCTGAGGCGAGCCGGGTCCAGTGGGGAGGGAAATGGCACAGAGGGTCAGAGGAGGAAGGAGCGCATGACGGCCATCTTTAGAAACATACTCTGACCATACTCTGGAATCACACACAGCTTTTCTTGCTGCATTAGGATGCGTTCTTCCTAAGACTTTTAGTTGTCTTCAGTTTGGCCCTTCAGTTCTTTTTTAAAAATCCACACCCAAGGATATTTTTTCCATTGAGTTTAGAGAGAGAGTGGAAGGGAGAGGGAGAGGGAGAGGGAAGAGGAAAGAGGGAGAGGAAGAGAGGGAGAGGGAAAGGGAGAGAGAGAGAGAGAGGGAGAGGGAGAGGGAAATGGAGAGAGAAAGGGAGAGGGAGAGAGTGGAGGGCAGAGAGAGACTGTTCAAGACATGGAACTGGCATGTGCTATGGCCCTGCGGTATGCACATACAAAGACTAAAAGGAAAAGAATGTCATAGAACTAAAAAGAAAACCACCCAGTGACTGAGACCTGGGGTGTGGTAAGAGGTGAAACTGGCTGTGAATGGGAGGTTTGACAGGCTGCAGGCCTCACCTTTTCATTTTCAACGTGGGAAAGGTCTAATGGAGATGGATGATCTTTCCAGCTTCAGCCAACGGACACTTAGCTTCACTTATAGTCACAAGCAAGTACCCTGCGGGCCGCACCTTCCCCTCCCTTCTGGCCTGTTCGAGGGCAGCTGTTTTTGTGAACGAACCTGCAGGAAGAAAGGCATCTCATTCACTGTTTTCTCTGTAAGACTCCCTTTGCAAATAGATTTTTTTCCCAACAAGGTCTGTAAACTTCCATATAAGAAATGGATTCCGGTTCCTTAAGGAGAGAGATTCCTTCTCTGTAAAAGAGACCAGGATCTCCAAAGGGAGGACTGAGGCTTTCCTCGACCCGAGTGGTTCTGTGGTCCGTGGCCAGCAAGGGCAGGGAGCAGAAGAGGGAAGTGACGTCAGTGCCATCACTAGACACGCCCACTTCACCCGGTGTCCTGGGTCCAGCAAAGATCACAATATGGGTCTAGAACAAGGAGGGTTGGTCCTCACTGGCTTTCAGCACCTCTCCCTGGACTGCGTTCACAGCATTCAGTGCCCCTTTTGTCCTTGGACTCTTCAGCCATAGAAAATAACAACAACAGTTCCAGTTCCTCTCTTAAAGCATCCTATGGATTAGGACCTGGCCCCAAGGCATTGTCCAGCTCGGTCCCCTTATCCCTGTTTTCAGTGGGAAACTGGTTCAGGGCCAGCAAGGGACTGACCACGGGCCTTGGGTCAGTAGAGATCCGTCGGGAACCAAGGCATCTTCAAATCTGTTCTGAGGCCAAAGAAAACCGTGACACTGCTTGCAGCGGCAGTCCTTGCCAAAAAGTTTTAAGATATGAAAATTGAATATCCCAGTTCTTTTCCATCCCTGCCTCATTAACTATGCTGTGTGACCAGGGGGTTCGGTCCGCTCCCCGTGCAGAGCGTTAACCTTTATTCGGGACTATTTGACATTTCATGAATCCAGTGCAGCATCAAAAGGTCAATTTATATAGCGTTTCGTCCCCATGTCTCACTTTCCCTTCCACAGGATGGAAATGAACATATTTGGCATCGTTCACATTTACTTGCATGTTTATTATTTACTAGAAGCCCAGTGCATGAAATTTGTGCACGGGTGGGGTCCCTAGGCCTGGCTGGCAATCAGGGCCATCAGGGCCATCTCACCCAGTCCTGATCAGGGCTGGGCCGATTGGGGTCTGCCTGCCACAGGGAGGGACGGAGTAAGGGACCGAGCGACGTTGGCCAGTCAGGGGGAGGAACCTCGGGATGTTTTCAGGCTGGCCAGAGGGGAGGGGCCACGGGAGGTTGGCCGGCTGAAGGGAGGTTGGCCAGCCGCAGGAGGTTGGCTGTGGGAGTGCACTCCTGCATTGAGCATCTGCCCCCTGGTGGTCAGTGGTGTCATAGTGACTGGTCAACTGGTTGTTTCAGTCATTGGGTTGTAATGGTAGCTTAGGCTTTTATATATATACATGAGGCACTGTGCTGAGTGCTTTTACAGAGATTATCTTGCTTTGTCTTTGAAGCAGGCTTATGAGCAGGACTGGGTACATGCCTCATTCTCTAGGTCATGAAGATGAGGCCTTAAGAAACCAATGGGACTTGCCCAAGGTTTCACAGCTAAGGAAGAGGTGGGGCCAAAATTCACCCCAAGGCCTTTCCGTGGCCAAGCAGTGCCTGGTTCTTACAGCCAAAGTCCCTCCCTACACGGGGTTTCATGAAAAATAAAGGCAACCAGGCGGTCAGTGCAATGAATGTCAAGGTCATGAGTGCAATTACTAACGCGGGTTGTGGCCTAAGACATCACGGACATTATATTTCAGTCGATGACACTCCAGTGCACCTCGCAGAGACTTGGGGTGGCGATAGGTTGCTTCTGAAGACACGTGCTCTTCCTGCTCAGAGAGAGGCCGCCATCAGGAGACAGAGAAATCGTGTTGCTCTCCAGTGAGAGACGGCAGGGCAGGGACCCTCCAGGAGGCTCTCAGCAGCCGGGCGATCAAGGCCCGACATTTGCGAGGTCGGAAACGCAGTGAGCACAGGAAAGAGCAAGCTGCGTGACCCGTGGAAGAATCCAATTCACAAACCTGGCTGCGGCCTCATGCGCCATTCACTCATCAAGCACACTCGCCAAGACTGCACGGACATAAAGTTTATGTGCAAAAGGGGAAGCAGTTGCCCAGCAACTCTTATAAAAGAGGAGAAAGTGCTGTTCATTTGCACATTCTATTGTATCGTTTGCCAAATAGTGTCTGAAATGGCCCCGGGATTCAAAGAAGGTCCCCAGCACAGCTGGGCGCCTCCCTGCGGGGTCTGCCCGACGCCGGCCTGGGGCCCTCTGGCCCCCTCTGTGGGGGCAGTGCCAACAGCACTCTGCATGCTGAAAAGGAAAGGGCAGGACTGTGACATGATTTCACTGCTGCTGGTTGGGTACACTTTCAGTTCAGTTGAACGTGGGCTCCAGTTCTTTCCAAACAATAAAAGTTAAAAATAAACCTTTTTGGAAACACCACCATCATTTGCACAAATAGCTTATTTCAATTTGGCTATTGTTTTTCTCCACCAAAGGGCACAGAGCAATTACTCAGAGGGATAATGATGGGGCTCAGAGGGACTGGGGACTTGGGCCTGGGCGAAGCCTTCCACCCCCAGATTCCTTCTCCGGAGGAACCTGAGCATCCGCTCACAACTACCGAACCCCACCATTGAGCATGACGGGCCCTGTCCCCCTGGAGACAAACACTGTAAGTGTCAATAAGGCAAAACCTGATTCACATGCACGGAATCGTACCGTAAGCCAGCCACTGACTTGTTTAGAGATGAGAAGAGACACTTCTCTTGGGAAACTGGGAAAGGCTCTGATGTGATAAGAAGTGCCTGTCCTGGTGCAGGTGGCGAGACCTGAGGTGGATCCCAGCAGCCGAGGTCCCCTGTGCAGGTCACCGCCCTCTCCTAGCCTCAGTTCCCACCTATCAAATCCCAATTGTAAACATAGGGATTTTGAGAGGGTGAGAAAGGTAACATAAAGAGAAGCACATAGTAGGGCTCCATAACCATCTTTTGAACCTGAATCTAAATACCTAAGTGGCCCACTGACAGAGGTGAGATCCAGGCACCTGACCCCTAGAATGACAGTATCAGTGACAGAAAATAAAGTCCTTAAGGGGGTAAAACTGAGGCCCCAGTGTGATAAGCATCACAAGGCATGTCTCTGTCTAAAGAAGAGGAGAAACATTGCAATTGTTATAAGATACAGATAAGTATTCCAGCCAGGCCAAACGATAGCCATGTACAAAGAAACCTGAGAAGAACGCCAGGGTGATTTAGCTGAATGGTCACAGTAAACCCAAACATTTCCTGTAAATGCAGCAGCAATTTCCAGATGGCTTCAGAAGGCAAATCCCACGAAACTGCGTCTTAGGCCAACCCTGCCAGCCAGGCCTGTTTCCCTTCGTGTGCTCAAAAAAAGTGCGATGTGAATCTTTACAACAACTGATATTTTGTGTCTTACCAGGGAGCTTCCTGCTTTTATGCTAATCCTCCAACAGGATATTTTTTCCATTGATTTTTAGACACAGTGGAAGGGAGGGAGGGATTCGGGGAGTGTGAGAAAGAGAGAAAGAAACATTGATGTGAGAGACACATCGATTGGTTGCCTCCTGCATATACCCAGCGGATCAAACCTGCAACCCAGGCCCGTGCCCTTGACTGGGAATTGAACCTGGAACCCTTTGGTGCAAAGGCTAACGCTCTAACCACTGAGAAGCACCAGCCAGGGCAGGGAGCTTCCTTCTTAAAGTAACAGTGTTACATCTTTTTGTGCAAATGTTCGTTCTTATTGCATGTTTTGTGTAAATACAGATCTTCTAGCCTCTCGTCGGCTCCTGAGGACTCGGTGCCATCCCTCAGTTTCTCCAGACCCTGGCATTGGGGAAGGACCCCAACACGACCCCCGTCCCAGAGAGTAGCCTTATGAAGAGCAGGGGTTGGACTCAGGCAGATGGGTTTGAAGCTTTGACATGAGTCAGCTGTATGAGCTCAGACAAGTCACTTAACCAATACGAGTCTCAGTCTCTCCATCTATACAATGGGGATCATGATATTCCAGATCAATAGCAGTTCACAGCCAAGGTGAGAGAAGGCCTGCAAAACACGAGGACAGTAAGTGTCAATCATGTTAGCTGTGGTCACTGTCCTCATCCTGGCTGTCCTGGAGGCCACGAGGAAGCTGCTCCACACCAGCTCCTGGTTGGATGGCCCTTGCTTGAGTCTATGCCACGGCTCCCGGGGCTGCAGCATCCTGTATGGTAATGAACACTCAGCTCGTAGAGCAAAGCGTGAAAAACAAAGACCCACATGCCTTTCTGTTCCTTCACTCATGACTTCTGAAAGGGCCATGAAGTCAGGGTAAGCAGAGTAACAAATGCACGTTGACTGATAAGTTTTCTCTGTGTCCTGGAATCTCACGTCGTAGGCTGCTACAAACCCAGAAATGAGGCCACACATTAGCTGTAGAACTTCCATCCCATAGAGACTTCGTGGGTAACAGGGAAAAGCCAAGAGCCAGAGAATGAATTAGCCCCCATTAGGCAGCAGTCAGATAATGCCATTAACTACTTGTCTAATCGGAGGGGCCTCCTTCACAATGACTGACCTTGGACAGTACAATGGAATTTGCATGTCACAGAGCTGGCCTTTTTTGTGAAGAAGTCAGGCTTGGGTAAGCCTGTGGCTACTAATGACATCAGGGAAAAGGGTATAAGACCTTACTGCCAGGAACCCCCACAAAATATGAAACCGACACAGAAAAGCTCTGAAGACCTGAGGTGATGCCTGACCCTGGACTGAGCTGGCCCCAGATTGTGCCTCCTGGGCTCCTGCTGAAGTCCTGGCAGCGTCTGGCTCCCTGGAGGGTGGGGAGAGGGGATGCTGGGAGGAGCCTCTGGTCTTTAGTTGGTCCCTGTGGATGGAGGGGAGGGGTTACCTGGGCCTCGTGCTTTCTGGATGCTTGGCTGCTCCCAGCTGGGATTTAGAAACCTACTTTGAGTTTCAGGGACGCCCTGCATGACCAGGGCCTCACCAAGAAGAGAAAGCAGGAGGCTGGGCTCAGAGGAGAGAAGGGAAGCCTTCAGGGGAGGTGTCCCCTGTGGGGCCTGGAGCCAGGCTGGAACATGGTGAGGAGGCCAGGACCTGCTCCTCCCGTTGTGCCCACGGCAGCTTTATTAACTGTCTTAAAAACTGTCCTAGGAACCAGGGAAGCAAAGGTGGCTAAGACCTGGTCCCCATCCTGCAGGTTGCTGTGATGTGTCAAGTGTAAAGGGAAGACAGATAAAATACATACACACACGTATGCACATGTGCATGTACACACACGCACATGCACATGCACACACACACACGCACATGCACACACACCCCACTTTTATTCAGTGGATCCCACCAGGTGCGAACCATGCCTAGGAGGGTTCTGAGGATGGGTGTAGGGATTGTCTGACTTGAGCGTCTCAAGGAAGATCATGTTTTCGTCAAGCGTCTCAAGGAGAGAACAAGGGTTCCCCAAAAGTCCACTGGGGTGAGGGTATGAGAAGAAGGGAGCACACTAGGTGGATGCATCAGCACAGCCAAGGCTGACATGGGAGAACCTGCCGTTAGTATCACTGGGGAGTCGGGGGAGATGCGACTGTCGGCAGAGGGCAGGGGTGAGGGGCTTTCTCAAGGACAGAATGTCTCCCCAAGAACAGGCAGCACTTGGCCTAAATGTCCCACACGCTCCGTGGGCCCCGGGAACATGAGACCGTGGGGGGCCGGGGGCAGAAAGCCCAAGTCGTGATTTCAACAGAGTAGCACCTACCGTCCGCCCCACGGAGAATGCGTGGTAGGGTGGATTTGGGCTGGAGTCCTTAGTAGCTCTGTCTTACATGAATGCCGTGCCCTCTAATTTTCTAAAATTGCAAGGTTCATGTTTACAAAAGCCAGATGAACACAGGGATTTAGTCCTTTTGTTTTTTCTGAGCTTAACCTTAAGGGTGAAAAGATCTTTCTCCACGTCTCCTGCCCCACGCAGAACAGAACCCCGGCCAGCATGCACCGGGGCTGTGCTCACCTGGGCCGAGCCCACCTGTGTCCTCGCTGTGGCCACAGGGCACCGTCAGAGCCTGAGGAACCTCACCCTCAGCAGCCACAGTGCAGACTCGGGGCCTGCGGGCTTGGAGCAAAGCAACCCCATCCCACGCAGGGCCTCACTGTGGGAATGAGCAGCCCTGGGGAGAGGGGATGGAGGAAAATGTGGGTGCCATCGTATGCAGCTCCAAGTCTTGGGGTTCCCGGCTCCTCCTGCTCCTCTTCCACCCACTTCTCCTCCTGCCCCTGCTTGTCCTCAGGGTCCCAGACCCCCACACACCCCACGTGTATTCAATGGATCTCATGAGGTGCGAACCATGCTGGGGAGTCCCCCCCACCTCCCCCACCCCCCCACCCTCCGCTCGAGGTCACGCTGAGCACCTAGATGCAGTCTGCAGGAGGACGGGTTGTGGCACTGACATTAGAGTCTTCCTGGTATTTATAACACGTTCACCTGGTCAAAGGAGCAGCTACAAAATAGAAACACATTCTCGGGGCATTAGCTTGGGGAACCCATTTTGTCATTTCTCATGAAAATTTCTCAAGGACTCAGCAAGTCTGGCGAGCTCGCTCTCTGACAAACAGGTGGCAGCCCACGTCTAACCCAGCGAGCATGCCCCTGAGGCTCAGGGCGCGGTTCCTTGTGCTTCATGTCGATGTCTTCGCTCAGCCATCTCTCCACGCCTGAACTGTGGCCCGACCATTGTACAGATGAGAAGACTGAGGCAGAACAGCAGGCGGCTTCCCAGGTCTCACAGCGAGTAGGGGGCAGAGCCAAGATTTAACCGTGGCCGTCTGTCCCTGGAACCCGGACACTCACACTGTATGTAAAACACCTCCATGAAAGCTTCTCCACATGGAAAGCCCACCAAACTTCACCGAATGCAAGTTACTCCGATGGGTGAGCTGGGGTTCACCGTGCCTTTGAGGACTTGTAGTGAAACTCCCCTGGTATTTACAAAATGTCCGAAGCAGATGTGAGCGGTCAGCACACGGGGTCGTGCTCCCACACACCCTCGCTCCAGCCCTGACCGTCCCATCTCCTGGACCGTTGTCCACTTTGACCTTGACCTTCCAGCCACTGTTGTTCCTGAGCCCCCATCTCCTCAGCTGGCCTTGCACAGTGACCCTGCCCTGCTGACACCACGCCCCGGTGTGTGACGTCACAAAACTGCCCATTTCCCCAGCAGATGGGATGAGCACCAGCCTGAGGCCCTGAGGGGAGGCAGTCGTGGGGGAGGCCTCCAGCGCCAACCCCACAGAACTGCATGCAGCCCGGTCCGCGCTCAGCACCTCAGCGGGCCCTGGGGCGGGGAAGGCAGAAATGGGCCTCCGGGTGTAAGGAGGCTGAGTTAACATTGTCAGGGAAACAGAACAGAACTTTCCTGTTAAATCCACTTATGTGTTACGCCTCTCCCAGCCTGTGTGAAACTCAGTAAAGGAAGAAACCCAGTCTTCTTCTCTCTCAGGACCTCGGGGAGCAGGTATTTCCCAGGTAAAGAACCCAGCGGAGGATGGCTGCGGACAGACCGCATCCTGGCTGTTGTGTGGCGGGAAACCTCGGTGAATGGTGGTGTGTGTCTGCCGCTCCCCCTGGAACCGCGGGGGCGCATGACCTGGGAACGGTTCTCATCTCTTCTCCTGTGGCCTCAGTTGTGACCCAGGAGTCGCAGACGATGTGTAGCCAACAACCCAGGAGAGAGAGGAGGTCAGGGCCAATGTGGCGAAGGAGGAGGTTAGGAGGTTAGGACATGAACATGAGAGGGGCAGGTGGGGAGAGGGTGGCAGATTGTGGAACCGGCTCCATCAGGAGGAGACACAGGCCTCGGGTTAGACAGCTGGCCGCTGGTGACACAGTGGGACAAATGGAGGAAAGAGATTCCTGGCTGAGTGAAACCAAACCAGGGGCCCGGGGGGCGGGGGGGGGGCGGTCTGGAGAAAAGATGGAGATGTCTGCACAGCCAGGGACACTCCTTTTCTTGCCGAAGTTTGCTGCCACCTTTAGAGCAAAACCCCGGCAAGTTCTGTGCTGATGGCTCGGATGTCAATGCGCACACGCCCAGCGCTTGTCCAATCCTGCTCGTAATTCATTCTCAGTCCAAGGGCCTGTGACGTAGCTCATTTCCCCCAAATCTCAGCTCAAACACCATTTCCCAGGGATGTCTACCCCACCTCTGCCGACGAGACCTGCTCCATGCTCCACCCTCTCAGAGCCAGGCTGCGGTTTTCTCCAAATGGCCTGCTGATAGACGCCACAGCTCTGTGCTGCTTGCTTTCTCGTGCTGAACTGTGAGGTCCTGGCATGTAAGAAGCGTGTTTGTCTGCCTAGCACTGTGTTCTCCATTCCCACCAGAACCCAGCGTGTAGTAGGAGCTCGCCTTCTATTGTTCAAAGAAGGAATGAATGAATGGGCCCTAACCAGATGGGCTCAGAGGCAAGCAAACCGCTCGACGGGGAATACAGGCAGAAAGCCTGCAGGGCCGTGGGCCCCCAGTGCCCCGACACCTCTGGCTGGACTGCGTGCCCAGGAAGCTACCCTCCACACAACGCAGCTCAGAAAGGGGACCAGACAAAACCTGGTCCGCAGTGAGGTTTATCGCAGCCTAATCTCCCACGTCCAATGTCAGCACTTGGCAGTTCTTGTCTGACCACAGAGACTTTCAGAGTGAGATGCCAATGCCCTCTTAGGATTCTTTGGTACTAACTTCAGCCAAGTATCACTTGTACTTCCTGAGGCCGGAAAGACAGGGCCCCGTGAGTCAACAGCCTCCTGGACCGAGCACAGTCATCCCAGCAGCACTTGGCAATCTCCTAGCAGCTGACGAGAGCTGGCTGCCAGGCAGGGAGCTGGGCTGCTGTTTCCTCATCCCCAGGAAGGGTCTGTGAGTGCCCTT
>PVJC01005522.1:47243-58858 GCA_004026665.1 Murina feae | reverse complement strand
CACACACACACACACACACACACACACACACAAAAGGCTCCTGGCAGACTGGGGCCATCATAGGACATCCACTGAGGGGTCCCAGACTGTGAGAGGGCACAGGCCAGGCTCAGGGACTCCCTCCACCCCGAGTGCACAAATTTTTGTGCACTGGGCCGCTAGTAGTAGTAAATAATAATAATAATAATAATAATAATAATAATAATAATAAAACAATAACAATTATTTTAAAAGGCTTTTACATTTTTCTCTCTTTGCAACTACATATCTATGTGAAGCTTGATTTCTTTTACTTAATTCAATCAAAACAATGTACCCCAACATATTGAATACATAAGTATGTAAGAAAATCCAGTTGGCTATTATAAGCCAAACATTGAAAGATTTGCAAAAGTAAAAAGAATGTCACTCTTCTCACTCAATGTTTTTGTTTTGAAAAATATAATTACTTTGTATAAAAAATAATTTACATCATTTCTGTAGTTAAACACACTAATATCTTAACATGTATAGAATTTAAGTACCGAGGTAGCAGGACATCCCCTTTAAGATAAAGAGTACAAGATGTTACATAGCTTTGTAAATGCATATAAAATGTCAAAAAGAAGGGATAGCCCTGACTGGTTTGGCTCAGTGACTAGAGCATCAGCCTGCGGACTGAGAGGTCCCAGGTTCGATTCCAGTCAAGGGCATGTACCTTGGCTGCGGGCACATCCCCAGTGGGAGATGTGCAGGAGGCAGATGATCGATGTTTCTCTCTCATCAATGTTTCTAACTCTCTATCCCTCTCCCTTCCTCTCTGTGGAAAATCAATGTAATATATTTTTTAAGAAAAAGAAAAAAGGGATAAAAGTTGATTATGTAATTGTTTTAATACAGTTTGCTTTTATTTTAATTCTATCTTATATAGATTGTGCCAGCTTAACTTTGGAAGCAATAATTTTGCCAAATTTCATTTTCAGATGTCTTTTAAAAATCAGCATTATAAATGAAATAATGTTTATTTAATGTAAAGAATTTTCTTGATTAAAATCAAATTTGGCATTGAAAAAAGAAATGTTACCTATATTAACATGTCGTTTTTTTCTTGTTATTTAAGAACAAAAAATAAATATTTTTAAAATTACTGTTTTAAATTATGACATGGTAGATACCAATAAACATAAAGCATATAAACAAAAGTTCTTAAGGGTTACTAGTAATTTTTTTTAGAATGTAAAATGATCTTAAGATGAAAAATTTTGAAGATTTTTGTTCTATATCACACCATGGATTGAATAATAAAATTATGACAACTATTGTCTAACTATGTTCTCACTTAATGATAACACCTACATGCAAATATTTTGCATCTACACGTATGGCAAAAATAGACTAAGTTTCTAAAATGTTTAATAAGAAATCTGCATAAAATAAAAATAATAATAATTAAGTACTATTATTGTTTTCCTTAGAAAATTCAGAAAGAATAGATCAGAGGTTTAGTTGAAATTTTATTATGATCCTATTAAATGGCACCCCAGATCACATGCAGAAAGTGTTTTATAAATAGTGGAATAGTCTATATTTTATTATGCACCACTCTATCTAAGACTCTGTGCATCAGTCATAGTGACCAAAAATATTTTCATTCTGCATATAGAATGCTTCCATATGTTAGATTTTTCTTAAACACTTTTGTAGTCCAAATATTAAAAACTACTAAAAGAAATCATTCAGTATTTTTCACAGTTGAATTAGATTCCTTGACTGTTTTGCCAATCCTATATAACAAAAGGCTAATATGCAAATCAACCAAACAGGCGGAATGATAAGTTGCTATGATGCACACTGACCATCGGGGGTAGACGATCAATGCAGGAGCTGTCCCCTGGTAGTCAGTGCGCTCCCACACGGGGAGCGCCACTCAGCCAGAAGCGAGGCTCACAGCCCTCCTGCCTCTGTGGCAGCCCTAAGGATGTCAGATTGTCAGCTTACGCCCACAACCCCTGGGGAGCAGGCCTAAGTTATCAGTTGGGCATCCCCCAAGGGCTCCCAGACTGCAGAAGGGTACAGGCTGGGCTGAGGCACCACCCCTAAGTTCATGAATTTCATGCACCAGGCCTCTAGTGACTAATAAAATTGTTTATTTTTCTTGCTGAGCCTAGGAATGCCAGATGCCTTAAGAATTGAATGTGCAATGAAAATAATAATAAATAACTTTTTGTATGTGTTCACATTGCACCAGACACCAGGTTTGGTGGTTTGCATGCTTTCTTGTGTAGTTGAAGGCCCATTAATACTATATTCAAAAGCTTAGCTTTGAAATCTAGTAACTTCTCTTAGCCTAAGTTTCTGTATTTGTTGATGGGACATGTACAAGAGGCCACTGAATGATGTTTCTCACATCGGTATTTTTCACTCTCTTTCTCCCTTCCTCTCGCTCTAAAACAATCTATTTGAAGAAACATATCCTCAGGCGAGGATGTTTTTAAAAGGAAAATATCACAGGATAACTTTTACATGTTTCAGAAATGAACTGTTCAAAATGTGTTTTTTTTTTAGGATACTTTACTACCTCATCACATTTCAATGGAGCTCTATATCTATACCACAGACTTAGCACACATTTAATCCTCATGAAACTACGTATTCAGCATTACCAACCAATTTTACAGAAGAAAAACCCATTCGTAGTAAAGTTCACTCAGTTATTAAGTGGTCATACTAAAATTGGAACCCAAGCCTGTTGAATATTTTCCACTGAATTATATCACTTCAGCATAAGAGTTAAAAGTGAACTAAGAAAGTGAAGCCCAAAGCCATTTATTTTTATGTTTATTAGCATCTACATTAATATAAGATATAATGACTTCTAATGGTCATAAATTATGTTAAAGTGAAATTATAGATTATCTATGTAATATATTCACAGTATCTCTTCCCTATTAGCTAGGTAATTGAGGGTTAATGAGACAGTGAGATCTTCCCAACCAAGACTAATTCATGGAAACTAAAGTAGAGAAAAATGTAGAGAATATTTTTAGAAAATTAAGTTGATACTATTATTTAATTTCAAGCATTACTACCTCCAGTTCTGACACTTTGTACTGATACATGAAGAAAAGAAAAGCCCTACTAAATACAACTCTTGTAATATTTATATGGATTTTAAGTATCATTGACATGTTGTGTGCATGTTTAAATGTTTCTCTTAAAATGCTTTCAAGGGCTTTATTTAAAGCTTTGCAACTTAATGTGTGGCAAGACCAGGAGCATCCATGTCACCTAGAAGCTTGTCACTGGATAACCCAAACCACTGAATATGAACCTGCATTTTAGCAAGTGCACCCAGTGATTCATATGTACAGCTGAACATACGAATGAACAGTGGTTAGGAAACATTGCTTTATTGTACTCTATACTTCCTTGGAAGCTTTTTTTCACTTTGAATGGTACAATAGACTATAGATAAAACTGCAAAATAAAGAAACTTTTGGCATTTTTTAAATACTTTATTGATATTTTTAGAGATAAAGAGAGATGAGGAGAGAGAGAGAAACATCCATCACTGCTTCCTGCACGCCCCCTACTGGGGATCGAGCCCACAACCCAGGCCTGTGCCCTGACAGGGAATCAAGCCCGTGGCCTTTTGGTGCATGGACAATGGGCAACCAACTGAACCACACTGGCCACAGTGAGGATTTGTTTGTTTGTTTGTTTGTTTATTTGTTTGCACAAAGTATAATTAACATGTTTTATTTATTGAGATATAATTGACATAAAACATATTAGTTTCAGGAGTACAACATAATGATTCAATACTTGTTTCTATTTCAAAATAATCACAACAATAAATCTAATTAACATCTATCACCACACGTACTTACAATTTTTTCTCGTGATTAGAACTTTCAGATATGCAATATGTAGTAATTATGCTGTACGTTATATCCCTAAGACTTGATGATTTTATAAGTGGAAATGTGTGCCTTCTGACTGCCTTCACCCATTTTTGTCCACCTCCCCCCTCCACCTCTGGCAGCCACCAATCCATTCTCTGTATCTACTTTCTTGGGTTGGTTTGCCTATTTGTTTTCAGATTCCACATATAAGTGAGGTTGTATGGTATCATCTTCCTCTGTCTGAGTATTTTTTCACTTGGTCGGTCTATGCCAAATGTGATACAACTGTATTTATATAGATCTGGAATTAAAATACCTTAGGTGATTTCTAACAAGATAGCCATCAGTAGTCAGTTGGGATGTTAAATTATTAATTGGAATCTTTTGAATTTCAGAAATCATTGAAGAATGTGTGTTTTGCACCTAATAGCTTTCCTCGATATCTCAAAGATATAAAATACTTTCTGGCTATAAATTATGAATTCAGTATAGCCACTGTATAGGAAAAATGTCTTTTAAAGCAGGAAGTTCTTGCTTTGCATGGTGGTGGGAGACCATAAAAAGAAAAAAAAAACATGCTGCAACCTGAAACTATGCAAAACAGTCCATGAGGAAAACTATGATTGTTCTCAAAAGTTCTTTCAAATCCTTTTTCAAAACATTAAACACTTGTGCGGTTGGTTATAAATGTATAGGGAACTGAAAAAATAGTAACGCCAATATTTACTTAGTATACTGTCATTGTAAGCATTAGGAGCATCAAGAATTACGATGTTTTATTTATTTTGTTTAAAAAAAAAACTATCAAGCCCAGCCAGTGTGGCTCAGGGGTTGAGCATCGACCTATGAACCAGGAAGTTCATTCCTGATAGGGCACATGCCCAGGTTACGGGCTCCATCCCCAGTAGGGGCCATGCAGGAGGCAGCCCATCAATGATTCTCTCTCATCATTGGTGTTTCTATCTCTCTCCTTTCCTCTCTAAAATCAATAAAATATATATTTGAAAAGAAAACAACATTATCAAGATTAATCTGAACAGTGCTTGCCTTCTTTTCATCATGTAAATTATAATTTGGAGTGAAGGTTTTTTCTAAGTGGCAGTGAATTGGCATACTCCTTTTAAAGCTTGGGTGAGCTTCCAAACTTTTATCCTTCGTGCTTTCCATGTTGAGAAACATCTCTGAGAGTTCCTTTAAGATGAGGTTGATTCCCAGCATCACTTCCTCTGGGACATCATCGTTTTCATCACAACCACCTTCCTCATCTATGTCAACAGGTTTGCTTCCACTAAGTTCTCCTGGCAGCATATCCAATCTCTCAAATAGTGGCAGGCAAATTTCAGCAGTCAGCCATTTCTTCTGCAACCCATTTATGTTGGCTTCGAATTCTGCAAAGTCACTTGCACAATGTGCTGAAAGTCTCTGCTCTCCTGCACTCATGTTACTTGCTGTTCCTTCCTGCCATGATGCTTGAATATCTTCAGTTGTATGCTTTATGTCCTATTTCTTCCAAAACACAGCTAAACATAAGGCTTGGTCTTCCACTGTGGCATCGACAGCCAATTCAAAAGCCTGCGTAAGACAATAGGCTTTCAAAGTTGAAATAATTCCTCTGTCCATTGCTTGGATTAACGAAGTTGTTCTTGGTGTTAAAAGCAAACTTCCACATTTTCATTTAAGTACCCCAAAGAATTATGACAAGCAAGAATACCATCCAACAACAGTAGTGCTTTACTTATTCAATTATTGTGCCTGTAGGATCCCTGTATTGCTGACGGACAAGTAAGCAATACAACAACGCGACTTACAGTCTGTGTGTGAACTAAGTAACACTGTGCGGTGGCTGGTCACTGACAGACTTTGAAAGAAGACACGTGACTGGTCACTGTTCAGACGCGCATCTGCCATTTACACTGTGACTCTGGACTCAAGGGTTGGCAGTGAAGCTTATATTTTATGCAGTTACTCACGGTTAGTGTATGAGGTAACTGGAACTTGAGTCGTGTTGTTAAGGAACTAATACTATTTCATGAAGCCATAATAACGAAATGTGTGCCTATCAGAGCTATAGAAAGTGAGGACTGCCTTACTGTGTGACTCAAGACTAATTTCAAGACATGTTTTTATGAAAGAAAGAAAAAATAAGGCACTTTAATTATGTTTTAATTGTTGAATTCTTTGATAGTTACCTGGAACATACATCAGAAAATTTTATTTTAAAAAAATCCTGGCACTTTTATCACCACTTGCTGAGTACATGACAAGAAGTCATTGATAGAAATGTATTTTAACAAAGTCTACCAAATATATTAAGTGCCTTAGGGGTAGGACACTGTGCTAGACTGTCCTTTAGAAACAGACTGTTGCAGGGGTTCTCAACCTGTGGGTCGTGACCCCTTTGGTGGTCGAACAACCCTTTCACAGGGGTCGCCTAAGACTATCCTGCATATCAGATATTTACATTACGATTCATAACAGTAGCAACATTACAGTTATGAAGTAGCAACAAAAATAATTTTATGGTTGGGGGTGACCACAACATGAGGAAGTGTATTTAAAGGGCCAGAAGGTTGAGAACCACTATATGGATTTCCCAGCCCATTGATCCCTGTGCCCACACACACACACACACACACACACACACACACCATAGTCACACAGCCATGCACACCTGGCACCCAGCAACATGACCACCCCTGCATGTGAGGGTTTCAAAGGATTTAGAAACAAATTGATCAGTGCTCACTAATACAAAGAAAATATATATCCTGAGTATGTGTTTTATGGCAGGTACTGCGCTAGATTCTTTACTTACAATAGTTCATGAAATAGTAAGAGCAACTAACATGAGGCAAGTCATATTCATATCCTCATTGCAAATATAAAGAAACTAAGGATTAGAGAAAACTTATAGAACTGGTCTGTGCAAAAGAAAAAATGTCACTGAAGCAGCACTTGTTAAAGAGATAATACGCAAAGCGGAATGCTGTTCCACCTCATCTGGTCCTAACCTGTTGAAACGCTGAAGGACCATGGGTGGTGAGTTACTTTGGTCAGGGTCAGACTTGACCTGACTGAACTCATTTCTTTCTTGACCTGTGGACAATGGGACTTGATTTACCTTGAGCCAGACTTGTAAGGTATTTCACTCTCTACATAACGCACATTTTTAATCCTTCATTAGCATAACCCACTGCTAGCTTCTTGTGTTGGCACTTAATTTCCCCCCTCAGAGCACTACTCAGTGAATGTCTTCCCTGTGGTTTTTGTTTTATTTTTTGATACCCAAGATAATGCATCTAGTAACTGACAGAGCTCGAGTACAGATCCATTCTGACTGACTGAAAACGCACATGCTTAATGTCTGTGAAACTAAATAAGCAGAGTAAATGGCAGTCAGATCAGCCAGTTCCAAGGTATAAAGAAGGAAGCTGATTCTACAGTCTGGTCCAGAAAACTCTAATTCAATCTTCTCTTTACGAGGGCAAGATCTTGCCCCTTGGGGTTCCTTCCTATTACAGTAAGAACAAGGATATGAATAGTGATGACAGTATAATAATAGTAACAACAACATCACTGACAACTTAAATACAGCTAGCGCCTCTTCTGTGCCAGGCCCTCTCTTTCCCGGCGGTCTCAAACCAGCCATCAGAATGTCTGGTTCCCTGGTGATAACTTGAAAGTGCATCCATGTGAGTCCTTTCTGTAGATACGGGGTTAAGCTGGCTAATATGGAGTGATAGTGGTTGTGACAAACTGGAGAACTGTGACCACAGGCAGCAGCCATTACTCTATTTCCATGACTTGTGGAAGACTACATGCTCAGTATTCCCCTTTTTTAAGAGGTATCAAAAGTCACCCAGCCAGTGTGGCTCAGTGGTGGAGCATTGCCCTATGAACCAGGAGGTCACAGTTCGATTCCTAGTCGGAGCACATGCCCAGGTTGTAGGTTCGATCCCCATTGTGGGACGTACAAGAAGCAGTCAATTAATGATTCTCTCTCATCATTGATGTTTCTCTCTCTCCCTCTCCTTTCATCTCTAGGATCAATAAAAATAAATAAATGAATAAATAAATAGAGTTACCAAAAGTCTGAGTCATTTAGGTAGAGTTTACCACTTTAAAAAAAAAAAGCAAAAACTGTGTAAACCAAGCACATCTGCAGGTTGAAATAAGCTCTGTTTGCAGCCTCTGTTACAGAGGCACGGGCTAAGAAGCAAGGTCCTGCAGGGGCCATGCTGCCAGCATTTAGGTTTCAGCTTTCCTACTGTGTGTGGCCTACTTCACCTCTGTAAGCCATTATTTCCTTATCTGTACAATAGACTTTAAAATAATGTGTATAGAATTGTTACAAGCAAAAGATGAGTTATTTGTATCTCTAAAATGCTTAGCAAAGTACCTTGCATTTAATCAATATTTTGTTGTTACTATTTGGCCCCTTTATTCTCCCTTTCTTGGGCCCACCCTCTATGCCCTTCTACCTACCCATGCCGGTTATATGTTTTTATTCCAACAACATGCTTTATCAACACCTGACTATAAAGGACACCTACGTTGTATTAAAAACAAACTAACAAAACCATCTCTCATTTCCAATGGTTCAGTTAAATGACAGGTGAATTTAGAAAGGGGGACAATAAACCATATTTATTTTACCAAATAGAAACACTTATTAAATGGTATTTAATCACTTGGCTAAACTGAGAAAATAAATTTAAATAAATTATTCAGTCACTAGGTAAATAACGTTTTTGCTGAATCTGAACATGTGGCTTTTTCCAAAGCTTTTTGCCATCTGACGTTTTAAAATGTCTAACTAATGTATTTATCTTTTCAGTTTGTCTTTATTAGAAGAATTTGACTGTAGCTGTAATGAACTGGAGTCCCTACCTCCTACCGTTGGCTACCTTCATAGTCTTCGAACATTAGCAGTCGATGAGAATTTTCTTCCAGAATTACCCAGAGAAGTGAGGAATGAACTTGTTTCTATTAATTAACCTTTAATGATTCTGTTTTAGGATTAAATGTCAAGAAATATAAAGGCAGTTTAGATTCGTGAGTTAAGTTGTGAATAGTCATAGAAATTGTCTATGTATATGTATTTGTTAATCATTCTCTTTTAAATGACAAGTGATAAGTTCTTACATTCAACACAGAAAACGCACTTAAACATTGATTGCAAAGAAAGTAATAAAACGTTGTAAATTAATTAATTCTAAGTAACAAAATTTTGAATAATTTGTATATTTTGCTTTTAAGAAGAGAAATAAATATTTTGAGATCATTATATTTCCATTCCTGAAGTGAAAGATTTTTAATGTAAATAACTTTTTAAAGTATCATGTTGCATAACAATATTATTTTAGTTTCAGAATACACCAAGAGGTTCAGTTAGTTTTTATCTCTAAACAGAAGTTTTATTTATTAATGTCAAGTAAAAAGCATGAAGTATGTTTTCAACATTTTTACAAAACACTTCCATGGCAATGGAGTAATAATCTATTTATCATTTTATTTATTTTCCAGGTATTTTTTCTTTATTGATTAAGGTATCACATATATCATTTTAAAGCCCAAAATTATAAGCCCAAAATTAAAGACAAAAACTATTGTAATATGAAGTAAAACCAACTTTACCAAAGAAATGTCAAGAATACTTCACATTTTGAATATGTATGATCTAGTACAAATATAGATATGTTACTATTCACTTGGATGGGCAAAATCAGTATGACATAAAAACAATTAAGTGTTATAATAATAAAATTATAAAGAAAATTATTCCTTCCTAATATGTAAAATAATATGAGATGTACATTGCCTTCATATCTAAAGCAATATATAAATAATGATACACATATTTCAAAGAGTGAGATTATAAAAATTAATATACATAGTAAAAGGATCTTAAAAGTGATAAGGAAATGTATAAATCAATAAAATTGTTTTATAAATTATAAAAATTAATATAAAATGCAGTCTATATTGTGATTCTTTACTTTTTGTTGTTACCTACAGATTGGAAGCTGTAAGAATGTAACAGTTATGTCTCTACGCTCCAATAAGCTGGAATTTCTTCCTGAAGAGATTGGACAGATGCAGAAACTAAGAGTCTTAAATTTGAGTGACAACAGGTATTTCTGTAACATATCGCAATCCCATATTAGTTACTACTATAAGCAAATTATTGTTTCTTATTAATAATTTTGGAAACATTCTATGTAAAATGTATGTGAAGTATATGAATGCAAGTGTCATGCAAATATGCAAATATCCATTTAGAAAATGCAGATGCTAAATTATTTTTAAAGAGATATTTCAAAGTTCAATTATTCGATTATATTAAAACCCTATATTATATTGTATTTTAAAATTATATAAAACTTATACACCCAAATTTATATACTTAAATCCTCCCATATGCAGAAAGCATATTATGAAGACATGAAAAATAATTTAAATAAAAATCTACAAAATTTATTAATAAAATTATATGCATAGATATATATGTATGCAAGACATATATGTTTTCATGTATATTTTTATGTCTCCAGTAAATTAAATTAGCAATATGTATATAGTCAACAGCACCAAAATGCTGGTAAATATAGTGCCAGGAAGCTAGTCCTAACTAGTCATAAAGGTTTTACATTATGGTAAGGATAACCAAATGGTCATTTAGTCATGTTCAGACCAGAACAAAAAAGAAAGAACATGATCTGTTACCCCCCCCCCCAATGTTCCTGTCCTTGTTTGCTGTAATTAGACCAGCCAAGGGACTTTTGTTGCATGCATTTAAGCATAAATAATGGACACAAAACACTGGGGGGTAGGGGAGGCGGGCGGAAGGGCAGGGGAAAAAAGAGATATATGTACCAACCTTCGTAAAACTTTATGTAATAAAAAAAATAAAGAAAGAAAGAAAGAAAGAAAGAAAGAAAGAAAGAAAGAAAGAAAGAAAGAAAGAAAGAAAGAACATGACAAAAGTGTTATATTGGTTGATGGGTAAAAAGAAAAACTAAAACTAAAACTGCAGTTCATCTTTATTTTCACCACAATTGTCCATAAACAGGAAAGGATAAAAAAATTGACTAAAGCCCAGTTGGAGTGCTCAGTGGTTGAGTATCAATCTATGAACCAGGAGGTCACGGTTCAATTCTCAGTCAGAGCACATGCCTGGGTTGCGGGCTTGATCCCCAGTAGGGGGTGTGCAGGAGATAGCTGATCAATGATCATTGATGTTTCTATTTCTCTCTCTCCCTTCCTCTCTGAAATCAATAAAAATAATATTATATATATATGTATATGTATATATATATATATATACATATATATATATATAAATTGACTAAGAACTACTAAGAAGATAAGTGATTATGCAATAGAATGCTTGAACTCTTTGCTTTCAGTAAGTTTCTATCAGAATAATAATAATATGAGAAACTGAGAAACTTTGCAACAAAACTGTCAAGATTAGCTTTTATGAAGTAACTAGTGGCCCGATGCATGAAATTCATGCAGTGGGGTGGGAGAGTATCTCTCAATCTGGCCTACACCCTCTCCAATCTGGGACCTATTGGGGGATGTCCAACTGCTGGTTTAGGCCGATCTCACAGGCAGTCAGACATCCCTCTTGTAATCCGGAACCACTGGCCCCTAACCGCTCACATGCCTGCCTGCCTAATTGTCCCTAACCACTCTGCCTGCCAGCCTGATCACCCTCAACTGCCC
>PVJC01005522.1:0-47143 GCA_004026665.1 Murina feae | reverse complement strand
TCCGGCTGGTGCCACCATCTTTGTTACATCAATTTGCATATTCCCTCCTTATTGGCTGTGGGCGCTGCCATCTTTATCGCAAAGTGACAATTAATTTGCGTATTACTCTTTTATTAGGATGAAGAATGTTCAGATTTTGAAAGTTTGCTAAGTGTGCAATTTCTCATTTGTTAGTTTAAGAAAAAATGATAATAATGTGAACTGCAAAAACCATTCACTTAGCAGTTCAATAATATTCCCATATAAGAGAATAAAACATCTTATTAAAAGATTTGGGATTTTATTTTTAAAATCAGGATAACAAGGAAGCCTTATAGTTTGGTGCAACAAGTTATGTCAAACCAACCTTGTTTCCTATTTTGACTGCCTTACTAGGCAGGAAAATGAGGGAAATGCATTGAATATTGTACCTGATCTTCAACAAGACATTTTCAAAATTTTTTAATTATATTCTTGTAAGATGAGAAATGGGTCATAGGGATAGCAGAGGAAGATGGAGTCCCAGTGGATTCCATTACAGTTCCTCAATAAAACTGAGCTCCATAATTGTCACCTGGAGAAAAGTTGTATGATGAGCTATGGAAGTCTCTCCTAAATAGTTTTGCTCAACTTTTATATGTTAATAATCTGTGTGATGAAATAGAAAATATATTTATCAAATATTTTTAAAAGATCCATAAGTTGGAAGGACTACTAATGGAGCTATTTATTCAACAAATATAGCATGCTTAAGTTCCTACCATGGAACAGACACATTGTTGAATGCTAGTATAAAAGATATGAATAAAGTACTGGGAATTTCATAATACCAGGAGCTTAAATATTTATCAAGCCAGAAATGTAAGCTTAATTTATCTCCTAATACAGTGACTGAAACATAGTATGAGCCAAATTAATATTTTTAAATTAGTGAATTTCTCAACAAAACTTAACCTGAGATTAAAATTAATATTTACCAAAGCTGAGGACAAAGTTGAACACTGTCATCAGAAAAATTAACTGCTTAGATAAAAGACTAAATATGAAATGTTATCCAAAGTCACAATTATTCCAGTTCAATATTTAAAATATGATAAGATTTTTAAAATCTATTATAAAATAGATTTGTAAGACAGGTTCTGTAGTACTAAATAAAGGCTCACTTTCAACAACTGAAAGAGCAAGGAAAAATAAGGATAACACCCTTCACTAACACATCCTCTACATTTATGGCTGGATTGGCAATGATTTATCGTGGCTGTTGCTGTATATTATTCTGGAGAGTTTTCCCCTCATGTAATATTGATGCCGCTGACTTTATATTCTACTTTTAATTCATTGATGCAATGAATGCAAAACATTCTCCTCGTAAGACCTTACTTATTTTCTGGCTTACATGAAATTAAATAAGTAAAAATTGGAAACAGCTTTTATGAGTAAATTGGGTTAATGTTATAAATGCTAGTATAACAAGTCTATAAAAAGAGAATTATGATATAATTTAATATATTTCATTCTTTATATTATTATTTATGTTTTATAAATATTAATCTCAAAAAGGTTATTATATTCTCCCTAAAGTTATTTAGCTAATACACACTCTGTTGGTATTTGTATTGGCTCTCAATAGCTTTGCATATTTACTAAATTATATTAAACTGTTTAACTGCTTTCACATACAAAAACTAGTTCCCACAATCCTTATTAATTATTGTAACATATTTCATTTCCATTATCAAATTATATTTATTCATCAATTGGCTAATAGAATTTCAGCATATTAAAGATGTAAGGAAATTTTCATTATGTTATGTCTAAAATGTTAACTGTATTCAAAAGTGAACATGAAAAAAATGACAAATCCATTGGCATGCCTTGTTTGTAATACTTTGCTGACTAGCTGTCATGATAATCACTATTTATTGATCATGCACAATGTAAGGAATGTCAGATAGTGCATTGAAGTAGGCATTTGGCTATTTGGTCTTCCAAAGGCTAGAGCCAAAGCTAAACAAATAATTTTTATTGAATACTGAGGTTGATGCCAAACTTCATCTATCACAAAATGACATTTTTAAATATTCACACAATGTATGAACACTGAAGGAACCTAAGAACATACTTTCAGGAATCAAAATAATGTTGGGAGTTGTAAATTCTTTTAATACTAAGAAAGACATGTCCCCTTGCCTTCATGGAGCCTATAGTTTTGTGAGGATATCTAAATGTTTGTTTTTATCACAAAAATAAATATCTAATTACAAACTGTGATATGCTTAAGGAAGTAAAATATAAAGTGCTTTGTGACAAGATTGGGAAAAATAATTTAAATGAGTAGTCAAGGAAAAGCCTCTTGTCCAGCTGGTGTGTCTCAGTGGTTAAGCATCAACCTATTAACCAAGAGGCCATGGTTCAATTCCAGGTCAGGGCACATGCCTGGGTTGTGAGCTCAGTTCCCAGTGGGCTCAATATATGAGGCAGCAGATCAATGATTCTCTGTCATCATTGATGTTTCTATCTCTCTCTCCCTCTCCTTTCCTCTCTGAATTCAATTTTTAAAATATCTTATATAATAAAAGCTTAATATGCAAATTGGCCAAACAGCAGAACTACCAGTGACAGGGGGTGGGGCTGGTGAGCAGATGCCACCAGGCCAGCCAAGGCGGGTGCCAGTGGGCAGAGGGAGGGGCCAGTGATGGGGAGACGATGGAGGTGACCAGAGATGGCAAGGTTATGGGGGTCGGGGCCTAAGCCATCTGTCAGACATCCCCTGAGGGCTCCTAGTCTGAAAGAGGGCACAGGCTGGGCTGAGGGACTGCCCCCCACCACCTCACATGGAGTGCATGAATTTTCATGCACCAGGCCTCTAGTTATTTTATAAAAAAAAAAAAAGCCTGTTTAAGAAAATGGCATTTAAGCTAACGGCTAAAGGATATGTGGGATTTAGTCAAGTGATTTATGGGAGAAAGAATATGCTAGAGAAAGAGATAAGCTTGGCTTACCTTCATAGCAGGCTGAGAGAATGCCAGTGGTCCTGATGGGACCAAGTCAGGAAAAGAGTAGCAGAAGTTTATGGAGAGTCTTGGGTCCAGATCTTGTAAGATCTTAAAGGCATAGTTAAAATTTTGGATTTTATCCTAGCTACGAGGGAAAGCATTTATAGGGTGTAAAAAAAGGAGATTTTTACTTTTTAAAGATTGTTCAGGCTACTCAGTGGAGAAAGAATTAGGAGAAGAAGAATTAAATCAATGTTACAGTATTTTAAACAATTCTTTATCAAAATGAACTATATCCATCTATATCCATGCTATTAAACTTTTCTTGTTTTTTGCAGGTTGAAGAATTTACCATTCTCATTTACCAAACTTAAGGAGCTTGCAGCTTTGTGGCTTTCTGACAATCAGGTAACAACTTTTATTACCTGATTTATTTTGTTTAATAAAATGAACTATAATTGAAACTTTGAATTACTAACTTTTTTTAACAATAGATACCTTTGACAATTAGTATAAATTTTAGATTCTTTATCCTCTGGAGGAGAGATTTCTGTAAAGGTAGCAATTCAAATATGTATTTTATTGCTGCACACAAAATAGAACTATAATTTCCAACCTCTTTTAATGCTTCAATTTAGTATCTGTTTCATTCTCAGAGATCTAATATAGAAAATGATCATTTTTATGGTTTTTTAGCTCTAGATGGCACATATATGTCCTTAGAGGACATACTTTAATTATACCTCTGAAGGTAAAGAATAAAATTATTACCACAATCCCCACAAGAGGGAATTACTATCCTCTATGTTCCTTTTTTCTCATGTTTTTAATTATAATCAACTTATTTCTAGAACTTATTTCAAGAAATTTGCAGGTATCTTTTGCAGTTATTATCAGTATTTTCTGTAAAATTGCCTTGATATTATTTCTTTTCTCATGAAGTTAGATTATGATTGATAATAATTTTATTAACTAGAAAGTAACAAGAAACAGTTGAAGACATCTGATTTGTCACCTGAAAAATTGATGATAGACAATTTTGACATTGTTTATTAGTCCTCTTTTACTCTTTTCCTATAATCCTAAAATTTTGAAACACTTATCCCAAAATAAAAATAGCCAACTGGAAAAAAAAATCATGTTGACTTTAGTTTGTCATCATTTCCTGAGCATGAAAAGAGCATTTTTTAGATTTCTAGGTATTGGGCTACTTTTGTGAAAAATTAAAATAAACATTTGCAAAGTGTAGAATGTATGTGTAAGAATGATGTTTGTGTTTCTATAGTTATTACAGTACTTGCTTCCATCTACTGACTAAAAAATTAGATTATCATTCAAAGTCAAATCTTATCAGTGAACTACAGATCTTTCAAGGCATAAGTATATCATTATAAATAAAGCATTTCTGGAATCAATGTGAATTATGGTAATGGAACAGTCTATTCAGTCTTGCCTTGTGAAAAAAAATCCCCTAATATCATGATTTATTCTTCTTCTATAGAACAAACAGAACAGTTACTGCATCATTTAATTTTTATTTAGAACAGTGATTTAATGTGTTTCTGACTCAGTTTCATGAGACAAGTTGATATCTCAAAGCCCTTTGAGCTTCATTCCTATTAATAAATGTCATGAAATAAGCCAATTTTTAAAACATTAGATAAAATGATCATTTCCAGTATATTTCCCTATATATCGATCCTGATAGTTAAAGATCCAGGGTCTGTCCAAAACGACTGAATGGACAGCCGAATGCCAGGCTGTAAGCACAGCAGGCTCAGGTGGGCTGAACTGCTGACCTCTCGGCCCCTCGGTTGTCACTGTGACAACCCAGCACTGACTGCTGCTGCCAAGGCGGGTGTGATGCAACTGGTCAAAGGGCCCCGCCATTACCCCACGATCGCCCCGCAGAGGGAGGCCCAGGCTACCTGGCCAGCGGCAGTGGACAGGGCCTCCCTCTGTGGGGCAATCAATCACAGGGCTCTCAGACTGTGAGAGGGCACAGGACAGGCTGAAGGACACACCCCAACCCCCGCCACCAAGTGCACGAATTTTGTGCACCAGGCCTCTAGTATATATCTAAACTAATAAAAGAGAAACATGCAAATTTCTGTCACTCTGCTACACCCCAAGCCACGCCCACCAGCCAATCAGAATGACTATATGCAAAGTAACCCAACCAAGATGGCAGCTGACAGCCATGGAGCTGGAGCAAGCAAAAGGCTTGGTTGCCCCGGCAATGGAGGAAACCAAGCTTCCTGCCTGCCCTGGCCAGCTGTGGCCTCCGCTCAAGGCAACAAAGTTTCAATTATAGAAGATATATAAATCCCAGATACTTGCTTCCAGCCAACTTCCCTGGGAGCTTTGGTTGCTGAGGACTGTGGCCAGCCTGCAAACAGCCATCAGCCCCTCACCCAGGCTGGCCAGGCACTCCAGCAGGGACCCCCACCTTGAAAGGGGTGTGGCAAGTTTGAAAATGGCCCTCAGCCCCTCACCCAGGCTGGCCAGGTACCCCAGTGGTGTACCTTAATCCGGGGCACTTTCAGGGTAAACCAGCTGGCCCCCACCCATGGACCAAGCCTCTATCCTATATAATAAAAGGGTAATATGCAAATTGACCCTAACAGCAGAATGACTGGAAATGACTGGTCACTATGACACACACTGACCACCAGGGGGCAGACGCTCAATGCAGGAGCTGCCCCCTGGTGGTCAGTGCGTTCCCACAGGGGGAGCTCTGCTCAGCCACAAGCCAGGCTGCCAGCTGCCAGCTGCCAGCACAGCAGTGGTGGTGGGAGCCTCTCCCGCCTCCTCAGCAGAGCTAAGGATGTCCAACTGCAGCTTAGGCATGCTCCCCACTGGCAAGTGAACATCCCCTCAGGGCTCCTGGGCTGCCAGAGGTATGTCTGACTGCCTGCTTAGGCCCAAGTGCCCAGGGCGTGGGCCTCAGCCAGCAGGTGAACATCCCCCAAGGGGTCCCAGATTGCGAGAGGGCACAGGCCGGGCTGGGCTGAGGGCCCCGCCCCACCCCTGAGTGCACAAATTTTTGTGCACTAGACCTCTAGTATATATATTTATAAAGCTAAGTGAACAGCAGGTAAGTATGATGCACGCTGGCCACCAGGGGGCAGTTGCGCAACACACGAGCTGCTGAGAGACAGCAACTTTACAGAGTACCTTCTTGCACTCCAGAACCCCTCAGAGGATGTCAGACTGCCAGTTTCAGCCTGACCCCACAGGCCAGGCCAAGGGACCCACCCGCCAAAGGGACCCCACTCACTCTGCAGATGCCCTTCGAGCCCCTGTGCCACCCCAGGTGTGGCCAGCCAGGGAGGGATCACAGGAGGTAGGCTCCAGGGTGTATCCGTCCCATCTCGCCCAATCCCACCCCACTGGCTACCTTCTAATTAATTTCCTTTCAATGTGCATGAATGTGTGCACTGGACCTCTCTTAATATATAACATAAGAGTTTTAAAAATCCCTTTATAATAGTATTTTTTATCTCAAATTAATTAATAAAGAATGATACCTAACCATCCATAGGTCAATATATTATGATATATCAGGTACAAGTACTATTGCTTATCTGTATGTAGACCCTGTCTTTGGTTACAAAATAGCTCTTAAATATAAATGCTTATGCTTCAACCTAATTAATTTCATTTATTATCATGCATAGCATGAATTTGATAGCAATTTCCATTTGGTGCTTTTTTGGACAACAGCTTATGAAAATGAATGGATATATAGAGCCATACCAAAAGCTTACTTAGTTTTTTGGTCTCTTCAGGATTAAAACTGACATTGCTCAGTGAGGATGGATAATTTTGTAAAAGACCATACTAGAGAAAAAAGAATTTTCATTATGAATACCTCAGAACTTGATAATATTTCCAGGAATAGTCTTAGTTTATGTTATAATTTCTAGTTTCATGACTTTCTCCTTGCTTTTCTTTTAATTTTTCACTTAGCTTGGTGAGTCCAGACTATTAATCATTATCACACATAAAATATTCTGCATATTTGCTAGCTTATTGATCTAATTTATATGTGTTTTTGCTTCCAGTCCAAAGCCCTTATACCTTTACAAACTGAAGCCCATCCAGAAACAAAGCAAAGAGTATTGACTAACTACATGTTTCCCCAGCAACCTCGTGGTGACGAAGGTAAATTGTCAGTAGAAATGTCTCCCAAACTTACATAATAATGGACCAAAGAGAATCATTTTCTTCTCATCTTTGGCCAGGAGTACCAACATGTGGGCAAGGCTATAAAGATAATTACATGACTTACATCAATCATTCAGAGGTTAGCTATGAAGTATGGATCTTACCTTCACACTATAATATTTTAAGTAAGATTCCAAAAATATAACTCTCTTTCTTTGTCATAAGAAAATTGACTTTTAGGATCAACTTCTTCTCTTGATGGGTTACAAGGCCCAGGATTAGTTGAGCAAACGTGGTACCCAGCTCGTTGAAATGAGCAAAGAGTCAGATCTTAAGGAAAATTCAGAAAGCTGGTTCAATTCCTGTGTTCACTCATTTCATGAACAAAATTTACACATTTACTCCAATGATCCCAGGCCCCAAATTATTGCATGTTAAGAGTCAACCATAAAAAGATGACCTGCAATGATGCCTGCTCTTTCTTTTTCAAGTTGAGTTTCCCCTAAACAATATCAGCAATTATGATAGGAGTACTTTTTGAAAAACCTAAACCTTTTCCAATAATTTTAAATCTTCTATCCTAGGGCCACATTATTCATACAATGTTTACTGGTAAAACAGTATTGCCCTTTACAATTGGGAACTCAGCGTAGACCACTTAGCCCGAGACAGCGTAGGCTTTCCTGCACATTTGCTAGTCCTATGTCACTGTCATTCTTAGAAGAGTATATCCACTTTGACCCACCAGTCAGCTAAATTCACTCAATCTACTTTAATGAGACTAACTTTTAAAATAAATTATTGGTATATGTATTTCTCATTATCAGGGATAATTATAAGAAATATCTTTAGTCTGATATATGAACATAAATGAATCATTTTGGAATATTTTAGAATACTTTTATTCATATTTGACTTACAGAAGTAGGATAAGGAGTCATTTTAATATGCATTTTTCAGACTTTAATAAAATTGATTTTTGAATTTATGAAATAAAAGCCACTGTGTTTAAAGATGGTATAAGAAAAGACTTTTATAAGAATTATGTTTTATTCATCTACCTTTACTTATATTTACATTTAATATCCCTACATTGTCAAAATATTTATCTTAAAAAAGATGTAAAGAAAAATGAAACTGCCTTATATTCACTGGTTATTTCTGAGATCCAGTTTTACAGATTAAATCTCTCATTTGTTACAGGGAGAGAGGTAGGTCTAGTTAGGTAAGGTGATGTTGAGGAATTAGCCTTGTTTTGCTTTGGTTTCCTTTGGAAAGAGGAGTTAGTATTAGAACACTTTTCTTGAACTTTAAACAACTCACTCTTTGGTTTTTCAGGCAGAAGAGCATTCAGTAATTTTAGAATCCCTTGCAACAAAAAATAAGATGTTATCATTAGCCAACAATATGATGTAAGGATTTATAAGCCATTTATTTTCCCTTAGGTTAAGATACATTTAGACCTTCATGTTAAAGACTAAATTTTTCACATGTTACCCTAAAAATAAACTCCCTTCCATTACCCCGACCCCACCTTACCCACTCCCCCCGCCAACACACACAATGGTGCAATCTTAGACACTTTACAAAACCATTGTTATATGGTTAGTACTTTTTATAAAATCCAGACACAGTTTAGTAGTTACAAATATGGGCTTTATAATTACACAGACATGGAACAGGATCCTGTCTACAACACAGGGAAGCTGCATGACTTTGAGCAAGTCTTAAAACTCAGATATAGTTTTCTCATTAGTAAATTGAGGGTGATGTTAGCACTACCATTGTGCTGTTGTGAAGATTAAAAAGATAGAAGCCTGGCCAAGTGGTTCAGTTGGTTGAGCCTCTCCTGTACACTGAAAGGTTGCCGGTTCAACTCCAGGTCTGGGCACATATCTGGGATACTGAAGACAACCAATTAATGTCTCTCTCTCTCTCTCTCTCTCTCTCTCTCTCTCTCTCTCTCTCTCTCCAGTCCTCAGGTGAGGATTAAAGATTAAAACAGATAATATTTTAAAATGTTTAGGCCAGCTCTATTATTTTTGTCCTATGAAGAGCTCATTCTCTACACTGGAAACTTCCCAACCTCAATATACAATTATAGTATACTTAGAAACCTGAATTGTGTTAAGATGTTAAAAGACCACCCTAGCTGGTCTGGTTCAGTGGATAGAGCATAAGCCTGCGGACTGAAGGGTCCCAAGTTCGATTCTGGTCAAGAGCACATGCCCAGGTTACGAACTTGACCCCCAGCAGGGGGTGCACAAGAGGCAGCTGATCAGTGATTCTCTCTCATCGCTGATGTTTCTCTCTCTCTCCCTCTCCCTTCCTCTCTGAAATCAATAAAATATATATTTTTTTAAAAAAAGATCATGTAACAAATATCAAAGGAATTTTATTTCCGCTTTCTTCCTCCTTTCCTTTTTTCCTTTCTCTCTTTATATTCCTTTTTGCTTTGTTTTTTTCCCTTTAAAAAAATTTTTGTATTTGTTTGTAGTACCTATCACCATTGTTTGCGTAGTGTACTAAGCTCTATTAAAAACACTTTATGTAAAAGTAAGCAACAATCTTTTGGAATCTAACTGTAGATTTCCAGTCAGACAGTGACAGCTTTAACCCGACACTGTGGGAAGAGCAGAGACAGCAACGCATGACTGTTGCCTTTGAATTTGAAGACAAAAAAGAAGATGATGATAATGCTGGGAAAATTAAGGTGAACCTTTTAATTGTTGTTTCTTCTTCCTTCTCATTCTTTTGCTTGCTCAATGTTCTTCTTCAAATAGATTTTGAAACAAATGGAGTGACCCCAGCTAGATGGTCAGATGCTAGGTCTCAGGGTGATACCTTTCATTACAGCAGGATGGTAAATTTTGAAAGCATTGTTTTTGCTTGTGAATGAGACGAATGTCCCAGTTCTGACTGAGCACATTAGATAGGCTACCCCATCTAACGGAACAGCATGAAAGAGATTCAAGGTGAGAAAAAGCCAGAAAAAAGTAATCTGGGTGATGGGCTTTTCCTGAGCATCTTCTATATCCTTTGAAACACTGAAGTGTGCGTGTTTTCATCACTGAACAAAACATCATGCAGACTGTTAAAACCAAATTACACATTTATTGAAGAGCCGATGGATGAATATAGTACATTGGTATTAAAATCTCTGAAAGATTCTATGTTACTGAGATATTTTGAGAATTGTTGACTTTTCTTAAGTGTGAGAACAAGTTTTAAAAGAGATAAGAGCTAGTAACAGGTGATGTTCCTGTGAGAAAATAACTTCAATTTTTTTAACTCCAAAGCATAATTTTTAAAATCTTTTATTGGAACCAATCTAAATGAAGTAACAAGGTTGAATTTTAAAATCTGTATTTTTCATTAACTTTAAAAAGATCAGAATTGATATAGATTTTATCAATATCAGATCTTTATGTTACCATTGTAACAACATCTTGAATCTCTTATTATTTTATGGAATTATTTGTACATCTTTTTTATCATGGGTACTAATTTCCTAGGTAATTGTGTAGTTATTCTATTAGTAGATCTAGATTATATAATGTGTTCTTTTCTGTCCTCTCCACATTTTATAAACTTTTTTAAAAACCAACACATTTTGGAACCTTATTAGAATTAGACAGTAGAGTAACTGACAGAACATATCTATATGGATTTACAAATCAAAATGATAATTTTGTTAAAAATCTGAGTTAAAAAATGTTTCTGGGTTGTTAATTAGTGCTAACAACCAGAGACGTTTTTATTGTGAATTCCTAGAAAAAATAATACCAAACAAAAACTTTTAGGATTTTATACATTAGATCCAGAACCAGTGGGTGATGCATTCTATACTGGACCTTTGATTCATCGTTCTACTCCACCAATGTAAAAAACTATGCACTTCTTCCTAAAAATCTATACTCAAAGGATCCAAGAGGAAAAGAGTGTATTTCATATACCCTGGTATATGTGGCAATGAAAACATAAAATATAGTCAATGCAAACAATTATTTAGAAGCCCTGTTTGTGTGTTATGTGCTCAGGTCTGTTTATAGTCAGAGTCGATTCATTATATTTTAGAGTGCATTTTTCTCTGTGTTCATTTATATTTGCTTTATTTATATTTTGGTAAAATCATGTGTGTTTCCTAAATCTCATTCTACTTTACTTCGACTAATGTGACTACTTCCAATGCCATTGACTATTAGACAAATTAGAACACAAACAGACTTCTAAATAAATCATCATAGAAAATATGATGCACGGATTATGCTGAAATCTTAAACTAAATCACGCTTTTCTGGTTCATTACATGTACATTCAACAACACAATTTTACCTTTGATTTACATAAAATTTAAAAAGGAACCAGTGACCTATGCCACCAACTTCCAAATGGACTAGAATATAATGCCCTACTTACAGTGTGTACAGTGCAATATGAATGCTGCATTGCGTGAAGAAATTGCAACACTTTAGCTTCATATGATATCGGTACCATTTCATTACAGGAATTAAAACTAATTTTTCTGATGGTTATTTTAAATGCATTACCCAGAATGAAAAAAAAAAAATCAAGAGTGGAAAAATGATAAAGTGAAAGTATTGCTACAGTGCTCCTCTTTCTCCCAGAAAATGGAGATTCCTTCTCCCACAGGATCTCTCCTGCCAAGCCCCCTGGGAAAGGGGCCAGCGTGGGATTACTCTCCAACCTGCCAGACTGTCTGGCGATTGCTGCACACCATGGGCCAGGTGTGATCAGCAGATCCAAGATATGCCCGTCCCCCAGAATGACCCACAGCTGGCATGGGGTTGTATAAGTGGCCTCCAGCAGGAAAGGAGCATGTGCACTCCATTGCCAGTTGCAGCACAATCCACCACTCTTCCCTCTCTAAGTGGCAGACAGGTAGGCCTAGGTGTTTGGGGTAGGAGAATCCCCCATGTAGAGGCAACCTTGGAACAGTGGTTTAAGGGGTATGTTCTGCATGATTTGGGGTAAGAAACATTGATCATAGAAACTTACCAACTGCCAATGTTTGATCCCCATTTAATTTTTGCTCATTGACATTGGCAATGGGGTGAGAAGACCTGAGTCAAAGGGGAGGGAACATAATATGAAGTGCCTAGTGGGAGGGTAATTGGCATGGTTTTTGAGGTGGGTGCTTTATTTTTTATGTTTTTATTTTTAAAGATTTATTTTTATTTGAAGTGTGGGAATACCAATAGTCAAGCAGAATGTTGATGACGCTATTGAGAAAAATCTAAATTGCCCTCACACATACATACATTTTTTAAAAATATTAATTCTGGGGGAGATTAAATAACTAAACTCGATTCTTAAAATAGATTGAGATTTAAATTGAGATTTGCTGAGAGTGAACTTTAAGCACAAAGATGGTATCTGTTGAAAAGCATCAATTTACCTTTCATTTGAAGCCACCGATGATGAGAATTCCTGTAAGAGAAGATTGGTTTGGGAGTTGTGGCAAGTAGGGTTTCTTTATCTCTGTGGGTTGGGTTCAAGAGTTTAATGGGGGGGCGGGGAAAGTCTTGACGGGATGTGAAAGAACACTGCATTTTTTGTAAACTTTGCCATCCACATGTAATGGACTAGATTCTTATTGTCTTATATTCTTTCTGCAATATAAGGCAAGCTGAGAATGCATTTTCCTAACTAAAACTGCTATATGTTTTCTTTGTGTGTAAAATGTTCTAATTCCTAGAATAAGATATTTAACAATTAATTATCAAAGCATTAACTATTATTTCTCTTACTGGAATTTACAACCAATCAAAATAGAATTTAATCATTATATAAGAAAACCACAGCTCTGTGTGAGTTCAAGTATCACTTCTAAATGCCCTAGCTACTAACACGAATTCTTTCTTCATTGCTAAATTTTGGGGAGTCTCCAACATCTTGCAGCTGCTATTTGCATTTACTGCACTTTATTTAGATCTAAGATATATAGAATTTTATGAAAAGCTTCTATTTTCCAAAATTAAAATAAAGTAGCATTTCAATAAAAATTTTGCATTTTAGTAAAATGTGTATGTTAAATGAGCAAATACTTTATGGTGAGTGATATACACAACATTTTGGTAAGAGCATAATTGACAGATTTTTCCCACCTATATGAATAATAAGTGAATTTACATATATATTCATCCCATATTAGAATAAAGGAATATTCCTAGCCTATAAATTTAGAAATATAAAGAAACTGCTTTTGTATTTGGGCATAAACATATTAATAATTGTGTTTGTGATCTTGTTTGTTCATTTCTGAAGTACAGCACACATGAGTTGAAGAGTAGAAAGGAAAAACAATCTGGGAAATGGTATAAAATATACCTTTACATACAACAAAATTATGAAGTTATGGTTTAATTTAAAAATAAATTGTAAACTATTATGTTAGCTTCATGTTGTAAAAAATTGAAATTATGTTATTTGATCAATAAAATTAACATTTTAGACTTATAGCATTTCTTCCATGAGAGAGTACAAATATGTGCTACACCTGTACCAGAAAATAGCTCTAAGTCAAGTAATATTTGTGTAGCATAAACACATTTTGAGTGAAAGACCTGAGTTTGAGTTTGGGCTTTGCTACCTACTAGCAATGTGATCTTGGACAAGTAACTTACACTGTCTGAGCCCTGAATTGTTGGTGTTTTCCATTAAATAGGAACAGATGCTATAATTAATTATAAAATTTAAATGAGATGTAATTATAATTTATCATAATTATTAATTAATAATTTATTATTTATATTTAAAATTGTGGTAAATAATGAAATGAGTATTATATAAATAGCTAATAATAAGTTAAATATCCTTATAAAACATTTGCCTGGTGCCTGACACACGGCAAATACTAAATAAACGATAGTGTTGCTGCATGCAATCTGAAAAAAAATCATTCAGACAGTTCTAGTATTGCAGTTAGACATATATAGTAGAATCTATATTACCAAAGGAATCCAGATTTTAAAAATACATAAATAAAATATATTAGAAACAGTATCTAAATTCTACATAGAATCTATAAATTTTCAAAGGACTATCACATTTATTATCTCATTTTAGCTCCACATTAGCATAAGCATATGGAAGAGACATTATCACTGTCATATATATATATATATATATATATATATATATATATATATATATATATATATATAGCTTAATATGCAAAATGTCCCCTCTGGAGTTCGACCTACCAGGAAGTTTGATTGCTTGCTATGACATGTGCTGACCACCAGGGGGCAGCGCGGAACAAAAGAAGGCCTGGCCAGCAGCCACTAGGGACCCTACCTGTGCATGAATTTCATGTACAGGGCCTCTAGTATTTTATAAGTAGAAACTGATAGGTAAATCTGGCTTAAATTTAGGTTCTGTTGGTAGACTAATAAATGGAAAGCAAGGAGCTTATTGTATAGGTAGAACAAATCTAAGTTTTATAAAACCTGAAGTTTCCAGTTTTAAGAGGGGCCTCTTTAAGGAAAAGAATATAAAATAACTGTGTAAATACATAAATAGGGCCTCTCACAAGGCTTTGGAAGCAACTCATGTAAGTGACAGATCCTAAAACACAAGCTTCATTAACTTCATGGTAAATCCACTTCTGTTTCTAGATTTAAAAATATTTATAGGGATGAAATACTCAAACATATTCTGGTGATGTGACCAAATATCACATTAATTTTCTTATAAAATAAACAGAAAATATTCGTACTATAGCCATTAGTAAATAGCCATATAATTGTGTCAGATGGGACATAGCATCTATAAAAATATATTACATTATTCAGTGAAGTATTTAATTCAATTAGAGAAGAATGCTTCACATTTTTGCCTTTGATTTAATTAGAAGTGTAATTTCAGCATTGAGGATATTTTAAGGAACGTAGAATTTTAAGTTGGCGCCCTACTTGAGAATTATTTCTCATTTATATGTTGCTAATTATTAAAAATTAAAAGATGTTTTAATTGGCATTATAGTTGTACCATTCTATACTTTACATTTTTAAATGTAGTATTTGGTTTTTAGTCCTTTGATATCAAGTGCTTTTAAACAAGTTCAACAATAAAATTTTAAACTTAGATTTAATTTGTATTAACATTTTTACTACACTTTAAACAGCAGATCCAAGATGCATGCATCCCAAGAGACTTTGTCTAGCATTGATATCATTCTTTTTATGTTTATTTAAGAATGCATTATAAATTAAATGCCCTGAAATATATTTATATTATACTCTAGCAACTTACACTTTTTCTGTAAAGTCGAACTTTTCCTTGAGTTATATTTTTATAACTTTATTACTATATATTATTCATGTCATCCTTGTTTATTTGGAAGTATAAGAGATTAAATTACATTTAAACAATACATACACTAGCAAAATTATCTGGTTTTTCATCAGCTTTCCAAAATAATTGGGAAAATAATTTTGTATTTTTGCTGAAAGGAATGTTAGAAATCATCCAATGCCAATATCTGAGAAGGCAAATGAGCCACAAGAAAGACAAAACACTAGAATAACAAAGTTGGTGGATTTGCTAAAACTGCAGATGAGCAAAAGTGTTTGGTTTCATATTCATACTCCTCAGATCGATACCACCATCATGGTTTCTTACATCCCGTGAATTACATGGGGGTGTTGGGGTGTATATGCCTGTGCTCTTCCCTCTTTTTCTCTCTCTCATTCCCACTCTTCCTCCTTCAGCTTCTCTTCCACTTGCTCCTCCTCAACCCCCACAAACTTTCCACAGACACATACTCACCACAATCCCATAACCATTCCATTTTATAAAGTTGGTTCTACTCAGATACAAAAAGCATGATTTTTGGAAGAAGCCTACCCCAAATCAATTTGCCCCTTATTTTTCCTCCCTCTCCCTTCTAGTCAGCATGAGCAGTTTTTATCTATTCCATGTAAGTACTCTGATGTTTCAATAGTCTACATGGAATACCTTACATTTTCTCTAAGTTAAATGGGAAAAATAATCATTAATATATGTTTCTAAAGTCAGATTGATACACCAAAAAGGAGTTCAAATATAGAAATAATACTTAGTATAGAAATAACAATATAGAAAAGGAGTTCAAGTATAGATAAACATAAGCCAAATTTTACGTTTGCCTAGAATTTTGTTAGAACATTTTGTTAGAAAATGTTCACAACTTTTTTATTTCTCTTTAGTGTAAGGCATTATCTATAAAACATGTTACTTTATTAGGGAAAAATTAAATTTAAAGCCACCCTGAAATATGTTTTCTTAAATGTTAATAAGAATTAGCTACCCTACCTTTTGATGTAACATACCAAATAACAGAAAGCTGAAGCATATTCGGATAGCAGATATTGTCCCCTCCTGAATTTTTAAGTAAGTGAGCAGTCATTCTACTTATAAATCTTTTGGGGTCTCCTTCATCACCTGCATTGACATTTTTAATATCAAAATAATTACTTATAAATAATTTATGTAGGGAAAAGGATAGCCAAGAAAATATAAAAGCAAATGATAGTCACATTTACATTTTTCAGAGATTAACTGTCACTTAAGTGTTGGATGTACTGCTGTTTCAACCATTATAACGTAGGTCTAAAGATAGGATATAATCCAAACATTGTATTTAATCTAGAAGGGTGCGCAGGGGTGGGGGAAAAAATCCAGAATGAGAGAAGAACTCTAAATGTTCTACTCTACAGAACAGTTTCTCAGCCAGCTCAGCACTCACTATACTGCATTTGGTTCTACTACTACACATAAAGTGGAGTAGTTTTGTGAACATGCTTGCTGAAGGTATTTTGATGTTAAATTTCTTTTTATAAACTTCTAGGTTGAAATAAACCTAAAACGATATCCAACTCCTTACCCAGAGGATTTAAAGAATATGGTAAAATCTGTTCAAAATCTGGTGGGTAAGCCAAGCCATGGAGTGCGTATTGAGAATTCAAATCCAACTGCTAACACGGAGCAAACTGTGAAAGAAAAATATGAACACAAGTGGCCTGTAGCCCCAAAGGAGATTACAATGGAGGTATTTCAAGGTTATTGGTAATTGCCAGTGTGGTTTGGATTTTCCGGAATTACTAAATCATACATGTGGGGTTTTTTTAACTGAATAGATCTTCCTTTAAAAGTACATTTTGTTTCCCAAAATATAAATGGAGTCTCTCTACTCTTTCAAACTATGAGAGTTGCATTTAATCAATCACAGATAAGTGATACCCTCATGGCCTAAAAGCATTAATACAGTTCCAAAAGTTCCAATATATACAGAAAAAGTAATTTTCTCACCCAGCCAGTATATGCATTGTATCATTTTCATGATCGACTTTTGGCAACCTCAAATTTTTATTGTATGAGTCATTAGAAGAGACTAACTGAAGTCTTTTTATTCTGCAAATCTTGGTAAAATTCCTGATCAGATTTAGAGCCAAAAAATTTTTCAAATATTTTTGTGTTTAGGTTACAATCTTCTAGGAAACACTACTATAAACACACAAAACGGGGGGAGATAACTTTGAAATTTAGCTTTTTTCAATCTAGTCATGTGAGTTTACGTCCCATATATTGGATTAATTAAATATTCATCCTTATCAATTTGTTTGGTCTGAAAAGAATTCAACTACATGTATGCCACCTCTGCACTATCTCATCAACACTTCAGATAATGTACTTTTCTCCTTTTTATCTTCATTAGATACTTAATTCTTATGTAAACATCTAGAAGTTACTATACCTCTTTCTCTAAAATCTAGATTGGTGAAACTCTTTTACAAATCTGCATTTCAGAGCATCAATTTGTTGCATTGATTGAACACCAACTATATATTTAGCACTGTGCTAAACACCGTGAGAGAGAAAGAAGAAATATAAAATGTGTGCATAGTCCCCAACTAAGTTAGGGCCTTGCCAGTTAAACTTAACAAAGTTGAAGTAAGTAGAGAATATATAATATGAAATATGACCATATGGTTACTTGTGTGATGGAGAATGTAATACTCTAAGAAATTAGAGAGATAAGCAATTGTTGCCAATCAGTTAAAAAGTTACTTGAAGCAGTTGCTGTGATCAAACATCAAGTGTCCCCAGAAAATCAACGTGAAACAGAAATTAGAGTGGTAGCATCTAATATGATTCCAGTGTTTGAGAAGGTAGACGTGGTGTCCAATAGGTGCACACATTCCATTAGGAAGTAGTTTTGGTTGTTTAAAAATAAAGTAAAAATATATTCTCTTTAAATTTACGTGTATTGTTTTTAAATATCACAAAGTAGGTCATAAACATATATACAAGTTTGGACCTAATTACTTAATAAATGTGACTGTTAGGTGTTTCTTTAGTCTAGGGTCCATGTATCAAAATTATTAAGACTCCAAAGGCATCTGTATACCAAGAATTCAGAAACTTTTGGCCTTTAACTGTTTTATGTCAGAGCTTTATTCACTGTACCCTTCTCCCTTCTTCCTTATCTCCTCTTTTTCTGCCTTCCTCACTCCACAATATCCTCCATCACTATATTTTAACTTTACTCATAGTATTATATTAATGTATTCATATCCATAATATATTGTATTGGACCATCATAGTTAAGAAGGATTCTATTTTATTGGCATTATGGTAGATTGATGTTGTGAAAATACATTTGATTCAACAAACAGGTGATAAAACGTGTACAAGTATGGCAGCCAACCCTTAATTCAAGAAAAATTCAGAGAAATTGTCTTGGCCTTCAATAAACTTCTGATTGGATGAAAACATGCTACCATGATTACGACACTAGATCATATCAGTCTTTCCCTTATTCAACAGATATTTACCGTGCCCCTACTCTCTGGGCGGCACTGTGCTAGACACTGAGAGAACAATAGTGGACAAAACAGACGTGGGCCCTGCCCTCACGAAACTCACACTCTGCAGTTCATAAATTAAATAATAATAAATGTTTCTATTCTATTTAATGCAAATAAGCAGGGTGATCAGAGGGTCCTATTGATCAGGGTGACCAAGGAAGGCCTTGCAGTTGGGGTAATAATCTTTATCCTGAAAATTAAAAAGGGAGGAATTTCTAGTTATGTAAAGAACTGATGCTACAGACTGAATTTCTGTATCCACAAAAATTAGTATGTTAAAACCTATGTGGTGGTATTTGGAGGTGGGCTCTTTGGTAGGTGATTTGTAAGGGTAGACCCGCATTAATGAGATTATAAAAGAGACCCAGGTTGCTCCCTAGCCCCTTCCATCCATCATGTGGGGTCACAGAGAGAAGATGGCCATCTATGAACCAGTTGGGATATACGTGTGAAAGTTTGATCTAAACGTGTAAGATAATTATTGAATATCTAAGGCATAACAGGAAAAAAACAATAAAACCCTTTATTATATTTACATTTCCGCATTGTACAACTATTTGGTTTGTCATTTTGACTGAAGCAAAAGGCCTATACTCCAATATTAAATGTCATAAGAGTATTTTAATATTATTTCAACAAATAAGTTATACTTGTACTTATAGAATATGAGTACTAGACAGAAATTTGCAGTTTATTTTCAAGTATCTTCATTTTACTGATGAATTGAATAAAATGTAGAGAGTTACACTTACTTTCCCAAGGTAACCTGGTCAATAAGTGGAAAACCAGGAATAAAATAGAACTAAGCCACCTTGTAACTGACACTTTTTTGAAAATCTATATATTTTATGCCTTTCATGACACCACTTATCAAACTTGCATCTGTTTCTACTTATAAATTTCTCCAAAGATGTGTAAACATTTATTCTCTGTTCTTCCAACTTAAAATTTTGTCTTTAGTTTCTTTGAAATAATTTTCAAAATCTACAAAAACACCGCTTTCCCTCCTCATCTCCAGTATGTCCATCAATCCCACTCTTCCCTATCCCTCTTCAAATCTGATCCTGCATTTTACGTGTCTGCTGTTCTCCCAGCCGAGCTCGCCCGGCAGCAGCACAATATTCGTGGAGATCATTGGACTAGAGCCCGTGGAATCATGCCTCCACGTTGGACTTTTCGTCCATCTGTGTCAACCTTGCTGAGCCTCAGCATCCACTTCCAGGAAATGAAATGAAAAGATCAACTAGATGATCTTTAGTCTTCTTCCCCTAAAATATTCTTTAAACACAAAAACAGAAGTATCAAGTATACCCAGGTTTTTCACAGGCAAATATTCCCGTATCAACCTAACCAAAAACAACCCAAAAGATAGAATATAAGCCAAGATTTAAAGAAATGAATGTTTCTTAGCAATACCCAAAGCCCTAAGCCTTTCACTAGGGAGACCTTAACATTTATAATAAGACCTTCTATCTGATCATTACTCACAGATTAATTATCAGACAGGACCCATCGCATTTTTTGTATTTTTGTCCTCAAGTATATTCTTTCTCTGAATTAATAAAATATTTCCAAATATGTTATATTAATGTTCCAAACTAGCAATTACTAATAAATTAAAATAAATCTGAAGATTATTTTATTATTTCAAATTAACCTAAAGATTAAGAGACAATAGACATAAAGATAACTGCTGTGCATAAATTTACATCAGTAGATACACAGACAAGCCATTTTTTATATCTAGAAAAAAGTGAGAATTTGGTATTTCTGTCTTCCCTAATTCTCTACCACTACGTGGTTACCTGGGAATAATAATTTGAATTATAGAAGTTGTAAATTTATGGATTTTTTACATGTTAAATTGTCATTATAAAGTTCTACTCTCATGCCAATGTTGCTCATTACACTCAGTGAATGGATTTAGAATGAAGATTTAGCAGACTAGGCTGATACGAGGAAGTTTAGGAACAAAGCATGATAGAATGAAAGAAATTGGGATCACTTGGGAAACAGTAGGAATTACAAGGGAGATTGGTGGTAAAAGCAGAACTTAGAAGACCCAGTTTTGCATTAATATAGCTAAGGATTTAAAAGAATTCCAGTTAATCCGTGATATACTTTCTTTTTAAAACTCTTAAGAAGTTTTCCCCTTAGAACTCCTACATGGCTTATATTATATAGATCATACTACTCATATAAGGCTTATCATAATTGAATCCTGTGCTATAATGAGTTATATCTCATCTCCCCAACTAGATTATAAATTCCCAGCAATATGGGTGACATCTTGTCTTTCTTTGGAACTTGTACAGTTCTTTGCACAGTGTCAGGCATATAAACAGCATTCCACAAATGTCTGATGAATAAATGTACTCACTTAAATTAGAAAAAAATTAGGGCTTACCTTAGAGATACATAGGATTTACTACTCCCAGTGCTCCACAGGGACTTAAGTTTTAGAACCCCATCTTTAAATCTGAACCAAATAAAATATTGCCATCTTGGTTAACCATTGTTTTAAATGTTTACTTTCCTTGTCCTATATTATTATATCTCTCAGGATTCTTTTGTTCATCCAGCTAATGATATGAGGATTGGGGAGCTTCACCCTTCATTAGCTGAGACCCCTCTGTACCCACCCAAACTTGTTCTGCTAGGGAAGGACAAAAAAGGTAACATTGTGAACCTGATGTGTAAAATACACCACAAATGCATGTGCATGATGAATCACCAGTTGTAAATTATGATACAACATAGTCTAAAGAAAAATTTTACAATTATGTACTTCTAACATTTATCGATACGCAATCTGTTTGTATCCTTACTTTTCTGTGTTTATAATTATCAGTGTTCAGAGCATTATAATATTTTCCCTTTACATTTCAGAATCAACTGATGAGTCTGAAGTTGACAAAACTCACTGTCTGAATAACAGTGTTTCCTCAGGCACTTACTCAGACTACTCGCCTTCCCAGGCTTCCTCAGGATCCTCTAACGCCCGGGTTAAAGTGGGGTCCTTGCAGACAACAGCTAAAGATACAGTACATAATTCTTTGTGGGGTAACAGGTGTGTTTTCAGGATTCTCTCTTTTCTGTTCCCAAATGTTTATGTTCAGCAACTTATGAAAAAGAAATCATCTTAACTTTGGAATTGTATCAGCACATGAGTGACATAGAAAATAGGAGGAGCAGGTAAGCAAATGGAGGCCCCTGGGATTTCCAAGAGCACCTTGAATCCATTTTGTACAGCAAAGCCATTGTTTAAGGGAGAGATTGTAGATTAATAACAGGTTTAGATGATAAAACAGAACAAAAATTTTTCCCCAATACTTATTATATTTATGTAGGCATTTCACCACCCATAATGGTGTTATGGATTAAAGCAAGATGTATGTAAAGCCTTTGTATGTCTAGTACAAAGTAAGTGTTCAATAATTTTTTCATTGCTATTATTATTTTATCACTACCTGGAAAAGTTAGAATATACTGTGAAAGTATTTAATCTTTCCAAAATGGACCCTACTCTATATTGTTTAATTAAGCCGTCGAAGAATTAAAGATTGAGCCAAATGGAAAATCAGCTAGGCTTTATTTGGAGCAAACGGACGGGCTCACGGCTCCCGGGAAGGGAAGGAGACCAGTGAGTCCGCACCTGAACCAAACTGGGCTGGGTTTTTAAGGCCTGGGGCAGGTAAGGGAGGAGATGGGTTGGATAGGAGGAAGTGGTCTTTGGAATGTATGGAGCTCTCCCCCCCCCTGCTGCCGGTGCCAGGGGCTATGGATGCCAGGATATTGCCGTTTATGGTCAGGGCGGTCAGGCTGCACCTGGCTGGGGTGGGGGATGGTTTATGGCTTTTTCCGGCGGGTGAATGTTTGGACATTTTGGACATATATTACCTCCATTTTACACATGAAAACAACTAGAGCCACAGATCACAATAAAGTGACACAATGAGGTAGTATTTGCCCAATTCTGATTCCTTGTTTTGTAACTTGTTGCTGTTTTACACTACAAATAGCAAATAAAAATAATCATCTATATATATAAAAGGCTAAGCAACCAGCCAACTGGTGGGTAGGTATGACATGCACTGACCACCAGGGGGAAGATGCTCAACACAGGAGCTTCCCAGTGACAGCAACTCCCGCACTCTGGGGGATGTTGGAGAGCTAGTTTCAGCCCAATCCCCGCAGGCCCCTCAGGTTCCGCAGGCTCCTCAGGCTCTGCAGGCCAGGCCAACAGACCCAACCTGCCGGAGGGACCCCGCTCACTCCACAGATGCCCTTTGAGCCACACCTGTGCCCCAGGTGCAGTTGGCCACGGAGGGACCATAGGAGATTGGCTCCAGGGTGTGTCCGGCCCATCTCACCCAGTCCCACCCCACCAGCCACCTTCTAATTAATTTCCTTTCTATGTGCACGCATCTGTGCACAGGGCCACTAGTATGAACAGCTAAACAATGACTTTCATTCATATTTTACTGATAATATCACTACCGTTGGCCATAAATTGGTAATTAATAAGTAACTCTATTCACTGATGCCCATGATAATATTAATTCTTAACTCCTTATACATTCATTATTTTTTTTCTATAAGCTGAGATTAATTTAGGTACTTTCTTCATTAGCAAAAACACTTAAAAGTCTTTTGCTCACTGATAAAAGATATATAATTCAATATCATTATTGTGCAAATGGTTTTAAAAAATTGACATCTTCTAGACATAATGTGGTCACTGGTATGAACATGCCAATGACCAAAAGTCATCCTATATAATAAAAGCCTAATATGCTAAGTGTCCGGTTGACCAGTCAGCTGTTTAACCAATCAAAGTATAATATGCTAATGAGATGCTAAAGCCACTCAACCACTCACTATGACATGCACTGGCCACCAGGGGTCAGGCAGTCAACTGGCCAACCAGTCACTATGATGTGCACTGACCATCAGAGGCCAGATGCTCTGACCAGTAGGTTAGCTTGCTGCTAGGGTCTGGCCGATGGGGACTGAGCAAGATGGAGCTCTCCCATGGTCCCTCCCTGGCTGGACAACCTCCCGCATACCTCCCTAGCCCCGATCATGCACCGGTGGGGTTCCTTGGCCTGGCCTGTGCCCTCTCGCAATTCTGAACCCCTTGGTGGACGTTAGAGAGCCAGCTTCAGCCCAGTCCCACAGGCCAGGCCAAGGGACCCCACTGGCGCACAAATTTGTGCACTGGGCCTCTAATATATAATATAATAATAGAGTGGAATAGAACATAACACAATTTACATTCTAGATAAAGACACATGAGTATATTCCCTATGCAATGGTTTGATATTTTCAATACCTGGTCTTCAAATAAACTTTATTTGAAGACATTTAGGTTTATTAGGTACACCAAGCATTTACAGAACAGGTACTCTGGACCAATAGTTTGTAAATGTCCTGAGTCAGAAATTCCAGAAATTGGGAACAGGAGTCAGGTGATTCTAATTATCAGACAGGCTACAAGACCATTACTAAAGAACTGTTTAGTTCATTCATTCATTAATTCATTCATTCAGCAAATATATTTTTAATGCCTACTCTGTGCCAGCCACAATGATGGGCCTGAAGGGGAAAAAAAAAATCTCTGTCCTCATACTAGTAAGTTTACACTCTAGCAGAGGACACAAGGTAATACACAATATAATAGATAACTAAAATATATGGTATGTTGGAAGTTGTTGATTACTAGAAAGAAATTAAAGTCAGAGCAGGGTATTGGGTGGATTTTTTTTTGGACATGAAATGGCAGTGAGGTCTTAATCCTAAGAGAAGTATGGGTGAATGAGCAGTTCAGCAAAGGACGGTGGCGTTCTTGGCTGCTCGTTCCCTTTCTGGCAAAGACCCATTTTCATACTTCTTCCCACTGTCTTCACAGGATCACACCATCTTTCCCACAACCTCTCGATGCCAAGCCATTACTCAGCCAGCGGGAGGCTGTTCCCCCGGGGAATCTACCACAGCGCCCTGACCGGCTGCCCATGAGTGACACCTTCACCGACACCTGGACTGATGGCTCGCATTACGACAACACGGGGTTCGTTGCCGAGGAAACCGCAGGCGAGAATGCCAACAGCAATCCTCTCTTAGGTTCCAAATCTAGAAACCCACCTGCTCACGGACGCAGACCTCTGATCCGGCAGGACAGGATCGTCGGCGTTCCCCTGGAGCTCGAGCAGTCTGCGAGCAGACACACGCCGGACGCAGAAGTGCCTCCTGCCAACCCGTGGCAGAACTGGACCAGGACCCCTAGCCCTTTCGAAGACAGGACCGCTTTCCCTTCCAAGCTGGAGACCACCCCCACCACCAGCCCGCTGCCGGAGAGGAAGGAGCACAGGAAAGACTCGGTGGAGATACCCAGTCCCTTTTCCCCGGGGCTGCCCTGGGAGTACCACGACTCCAACCCCAACAGGAGTCTCAGCAACGTCTTCTCGCAGATCCACTGCCGGCCGGACTCGTCCAAAGGCATCGCCATCAGCAAGAGCACCGAGAGGCTGTCCCCGCTCATGAAAGACATCAAGTCCAACAAGTTCAAAAAGTCGCAGAGCATCGACGAGATCGACATGGGCACCTACAAGGTCTATAACATCCCGCTGGAGAACTACGCTCCCGGGAGCGACCACCTGGGGAGCCACGAGCGGCCCGAGAAGCTGCTGGGCCCCGAGCACGGCGTGGCCAGCATGTCCCGCAGCCAGTCGGTGCCGATGCTGGACGACGAGATGCTCACTTACGGGGGCAGCAAAGGGCCTCAGCCGCAGAAGGCGTCCATGACCAAGAGGGTCTACCAGTTCGACCAGAGCTTCAATCCCCAAGGCGCCGTGGACGTGAAAGCCGAGAAGAGGATGCCGCCCCCTTTCCAGCAGCAGCACAACCCCGAGTACCTGCAGCAGCCGGGCAAGGGCATCGCCAAGGACCTCATCAGCCCGCGGGCGTACCGGGGCTACCCGCCCGTGGAGCAGATGTTCTCCTTCTCGCAGCCGTCGGTCAGCGAGGACGCCGTGGTGAACGCCCAGTTTGCCCCCCAAGGGGCCAGGGCGGGCTTCTTGCGAAGAGCCGACTCCCTGGTGAGCGCCACAGAAATGGCCATGTTTAGGAGGGTCAGTGAGCCGCACGAGCTGCCTCCGAGCGAGAGGTGCGGCAGACCCCCGTACAGGGGCGGTCTGGATCGCCACGGCAGCGTTTCCGTGACTGAGCCCCAGTTCCTGAAAAGGAATGGCAGGTATGAAGACGAACACCCTTCATATCAAGAAGTGAAAGCGCAGGCGGGAAGTTTTCCAGTTAAAAACCTTACCCAGAGGAGGCCGTTGTCTGCAAGAAGCTACAGTACAGAGAGTTACGGTGCCTCCCAAACCAGACCAGTTTCAGCTAGGCCTACTATGGCAGCTCTTTTGGAAAAAATACCGTCTGACTATAACTTGGGTAACTATGGTGACAAGCCATCAGATAACAGTGATATAAAGACGAGGCCCACTCCTGTGAAGGGAGAGGAGAGCTGTGGTAAAATGCCTGCAGACTGGAGACAACAGCTGCTTAGACATATAGAAGCTAGAAGGTTAGACAGGGTATGTTTGGCATTTCTCTGTAAGAATATCCCTCCTGCCTTTAGTTTTATTTTACTGGCATTTCTCGGTATATGTAGTGAAGCATGAACTACGTGGATGCATAGATGATCAGCGTTTTGTTTCTCTTTCTATTGCGGGGGACTGGTCTTATAGTTTCTGTGGGTGTTGTTTAATGCTCTTGGAGGGTCCGTAACCTGTAGGTGAGTTGTTTATCAAATCCAGCCTAAATACTGTTAGCAAGAAAGAATTTCACTTGATTATATGGGATGGTGCTTCAGTCACCGTCTAGCCATTAAGGCAAATTGTCTCTCCAAAGGCACAAAACTGTCCTCTGGTGACCTAACGGGTATGATTTTTATTGAATCCATAAAAAGTGAGTATTTTGCCCCTTTCTGCATGGACACACTTTTATTAAAGTCAGGTCTAAATTTGTTTATAAAATTTGCATACAGTTACTGCTTTGGGACTCCTAAAGTTATTACTTCAAAGGAGTAATAATCTTCCCAACAAGAAACAGAAACGTAAAACAAGCAGACACTGAATGCCCCCTACATGTTATTTTATTTAATAAAAATCCCACCATTTAGAATGTTAGTCTTTATATAGAAAGAAACGTTTAAATTCAAATCATACTACCAACAACAGAAATAGATGATGTCTTTATAAAGGCTACAAATGTACAAATTAGCGTATATATTGCAGCAAAAAAATAAATGAATACCATTTCAGAGAAAAAATTAAGTCACAATGAAGCATGGAATGCATAATTATTGGGGAGTAAAAAAAAATGTTTAAAGTCTAGAATTAATTTTTGTTGCTTATTATTTCTCTTTAAGAGGAATCTGGTCATTCATTTTCTAGAACTGTGACCAGGGACCATCATTATGGAATGCCCTTTGTGTGCCCTGCATTGACCGTAGAATCTTAAAGCTCCTTTTTATAAAAACGGGCCTTTTCTCATTTTGTAGGTTTAAAAGCTTCAGTGTAAATTGAGAATCTGGGTAATCATACACCATTGGAGTCTTTCTCTCAATAGTTTTATTATTTTACGTGGTGCCCTACTGAAAGCACAGGTCACTGCATTTATCATATATATTTCCTTAACCTTGAATTTTGTGTTTTCAGGTGTACTTTTTCTAAATAATTATATTGTTTGTAGGTCGTGTCTACATGACAAGAAAACCATCATTGTTAGGGAAAGAGTGAACTAATAAATGTGGGTGTGGGTGTAAGTTTCTCACTGTGGAAATTGGTTCTGCCTTGCCAAGTATTTCATGAGAATGTCTGTTTCAAATAGGTGTGCTCAGTCCCATTGAAGGGAGCCTCATCAAAGCCTCATGACTGGCTGTCAGTGGGAGACACCTGGTCAGTTGTCACCATGCCTTACCTCAAGTTATACCCTCCATGTAGACAGATAACTTGGAGGGCGAAAATATTTGGGGCCAAATAATACAATACAGTTTGGAAACTCTGGCCTCGTGTAGACACGACCATACGTAACAGGGTAAGATGAACTAGTCAAGAAAGGTTGTAAGAAGCTTTTCAGAGCATATGTACAATGACTAGTAATTTGAGGAAGCAGAGTGGAAACAAAGCATAAAAAAAGAAAAACAGATTCTGAACATTTGGTGCCATCATTCATTTACTGATTTCCCAGCTAAATGGTTTCTCTCCTTTGATCAGGGCTGCTGACAAGTAGTTGACTGACTCCTCTAACTGGAGTAGGAATGTGGAGGGAGGAAGATAAGACTATGGGAGGGGGAGTTGAAGCCTCTCTCAGAGTCCAGATACATAAAAGTTAGCTCATATATTTCCCATTGCTGTGACAGCACCTCCCTTGTCAGTTAGCCTCCATGTATCTCTGGTTGGGTTATCATTTTATTAGTGTCTTTCATTTTTCAGAGCAACCAGCATCAACGTATGTTAATAGCTTCTCACTTAGTTCTGACATTAAATTGCCTTAGAGAATTGCTTCAAGTCACTGAATCCTAGAAGCTCTTCCTCTAATTTTTTCCAAATAAGATTTCTTCTCCCTCTCAATTGATGTACTGAGCTTTTGAGGCTGTATCGTACTGAAAATGTCTCAGCTACTCAACACGATGAATCCAGGGCTCTAAAGCACAGATGTGTTGCCTAGAACTGGTTTTGACATAGCTGTGCTGCTGAACATTCTGTCCAGCGTCAGATTGCACCAGAAACATGCTGTGCTTCTTTCCCAGTGAAATTTAATTGAGCAATTTGAAACCTGGAAATCTAATAGTTACATTGGAAACTGTAAGATCTTTGTCCAGTCCTCATAAAACAGAACTGCCTTTAAGCTCCAATAAGCTTAACAGACCAACATGATATTGGTTAAAGCCCTGGGTCGGTACTTGGAGAGGCGGCTCCAGGTACAACCCTGGAATAAAAGATGCCCGTTTTTTCCTCTAATTTAACCTCAAGCCTCAAGCTGGCACCACAGAGCCCCACTGTGACTGAGAGAAACTAAAACACGAACCCGTGTGATGAGTCTGCTACTCTTCTAGAGGAGCTGATCGAGCACTAGATGGGGAGATTTTAAGCCTTAAGGAATCAAGGGCTAGACTGAAGCGTTCAGTGTCCTTTTCAATTTTGGCATAGTGACGATGAAAAGGCTCTGGATAAAATAATCAAAAATCCATAAAAAATCTTATTGGCCAGTGAAACTCTGATGCTAAAAATCATTGCTTTGCAAATAATGCCCTAGAGTAGAGTAGCTGTCCACTGTTGGTGTTCAGTTTTTTAAAAGGATACTACGTTAACTTCTGTAGATATTTTTCTCAAAATAAGAGAAATACCTAAAGGTTCAAATACTGAGTTATTACATTTCCGTTTAAGTGGAAAGTAGAGAATGTACCAAAGGAAACTAGTTGATGACCAGTCATCCAAAATGTCTTCATTTTTTAAATGAAGTTCTGTAGAAAAAATTATCAGACACTTGGAATAACTTCAGAAGGGTAGCCACAATTAAAATAGTACTAGTTTTCTATAGTTATTTAGGTGTAGTATATAAGTATCACTAATAGTTCAAATCATAATTCTTTTAGTTTCATTATGAAATTTCTCCAATTTAAATGTAATTTTTAAGAAATCAAAAAGTTAGGATATTTGGATCCTCGTACAACTTATTTGACTGGTTTGACTAAATTAATCTGTAAATTCAGTCAGCCAGTGGTCAAATTGAACAAGCTTTTGACCAGCTCTTTTTCTGAGTTGCTGTAATTAAGCCTATAAACTGAGAAATGAAATAAACTGATTTTGGCTGTAACATTGAGTGCATCAGTTTTAAGGAAGGATCAGAAGCTAGTATTTGTCTTTCGTATGTGATGAACTCATAATGTGAAAGACACCATGAGATCTGCAGCCGACAAAAGCTTACTGAGTTCACTGTTTAAATTTTTTTTAATTAATAGACTTCCACAGATAAACAACATCTGTCCAGAATCACTGCTATCTTGATATACGAGAGAGATTCTATGCCTTTGAGTTAGCAGCAAATATAAAACAGAATGTATCTTTGCTTTTTTGTCTTTTCTGTAGTTTCGGATGGTACTCATTATGTGCATAACTAACACTGTTTACCGTTTGCTTCTGTCTGACCGAGTGCATGTTTTGAAAAGAAAGTTACTGTTTGCCCGCTTAAAGTTAAATGTGATAAATTGAAACGTGTTCATGTTATAATCAGTTTGTTGAGCATGTGTTCACACCCTGTCACATGATTATCTCCTCTACTCAGAATGCTGCTTACAAACACAACACAGTTAACCTTGGCATGCTGCCCTATGGAGGTATTTCAGCAATGCATGCAGGCAGAAGCATGACTTTAAACTTGCAGACTAAGTCTAAATTTGATCTACAAGAACTACCTCTTCAGAAAGTAAGTATGGACTGCCCTACATGTGTCAGCATTCCAAAGCCAATTGAAGTTTGCTTACTTACTATGTTTAGGCTGTACATGCAGCCCTGCCTACAGGCTCTCGTGAGCCCCTAAAGCACAAGGGCAAATCATGTAGAGCCTGAACTCTTCTCAGCTGCTAAATGGATATTTGTAGCTAGACTGATGATCAGGTTCCTGCTTTACAGCTTTGCTTTTTGGATTGAGCAGGTACATGGCTTTTTGTGTTGCTTTAAGGACCGTTGTTCATGTTACTCATTTTCCTTTTCTTTTATTCTTTGTGGGGGTTTTTCATATAGATCTTTTTCTTTAATAGCCTCTAACCTGCTGATGCATTCTAATAACAGAGCTAAAAATTATAACTGGATTTCTGTTTATTCCTTTGGAAAAGACAGAGCTCTAAATTGGAATGGAAATTAAGTGGTCAATACCTCTAAGTGCTTTTCCAGCCTGTTTCCTTGCAGGAAATATTACATGGAAGTAAAACATGAGAAACAAGTTTGTGGCTTACCGAGCAAATTGTTACTCAACCTAGGCTAATGAAAGAAAATGTAGGCTCATTTGAAAGAGAATACACTGTAATATGAAACATTTCCATTGGCAAAGGAACATTTCTGCTCATTTTATTCAAGCAAAACTGCGAAGGTACATTTTTACCTGTTTAAATTGATTAATGCCTTCTGTTTTGATGGATACTAATGAGTCATTTTTACACAGTATTTCACTAAGACTTCATTATAAATATAGTTATTAGCCTAGTAACTTTTTAGGTGGGGAAATGCAATACAAAGTGGGAATAACAGAGTGACAGTAGTCTCCTCATAAAATTAATGACCATATGGAACAAACTCCTATCCTAGCTCAATGAGGGTCAAAAGACCTCAAATTAGTCTTAAAAAAAAAATCTCTACCTCTGGATTGTTTGCTTCCCACTGTGAGTAGAGAAATAAAATCAAAGAGATACTTATATTCACAACTGTATCATCACTTTGAAAATGAAAACTAACTAAATTAAAAACCTTTGAATGTTACTTGTCCTTGATCTCCTGTTGCAGGACCAGTGATGTGTAAGTAACTTCCTCTCCGGAGAGAAAAATGTGACCATGATTTGTGATGTTTGCCAATGTCAGTGTTATAAATACTCCCTCTACAGCCAGTTTCAAAGTAGGAACTTAACACCACTGAACTCAGAACTGGGGCTTGAGTACAAATGGTTCTCATGAGCTAATACAAGTCAGCTTCCACATACCACTATCCACAAGGCCCTTTTTGCTGGAGCCCCAGCTTTTATGGAGCCTGTTCTTCATGTTCTCTCAGACACCCAAGGCCCTCATCCTCGACCACAAGGACCAGTTTTCCAAAAGGCCTTGAAACTTACTTGCACTAAGTAATAGATGAGATGTCACAATTTTAATAGGCACCTTTCCAGAAGGCTTGACAAGTAGTAGAAATGAAACCCTTAAACTAAAATGATCGAGTTTCAAAATTCAGTGAGATTAGAGAGGTCTTGGTATGAAGGAAGGTATTGCTTGAATCCCTTAAAGTTATACCATATATAATAGCTCCTTATTCTGCCCAATTTTTAGCCCTATTTACTTATCACTCTATAGAATAAAACAGATAGATTCAGTGCTTTAAATGGTAATATACTTTGAAGCACTCTTTCTGAATATCTAAATTGTCTCCAGATATAATTTAGGTACCTCTGTATTGCTATATTAATTTTATGATGTTGTTTGGGGTGCCCTAGAAAATGGATTCATTATGCTTACTATAGTTTTAGGATGATCTATAACATAAATATTCCAGAGTTATAATATTTAGAGACTCTTCAACCTTCCTCCATTAGGGCACAGAGATGACCTAAAGGAATTCTCTTTGGAAGCTGCATTAAAGTGCAAATCAAGAATAATTCAGTTATTGCAAGACTCCATTTGGAAATGAATTATCATCAATATTGCATTATTCACACAAAGAGAGAGACAGAAAGAAGGCAGTGGATGGCAAAGGAACACAGGCAGGCCAAGTATTCTATTACCACCAAAAGATTTCATGACCCCAAACTATCAGTTTAAGGCGTCTAAACTTTAGGCCTTTAGGCATCTGGGACAACTTCTTACCCTGCCGCCATTGCGAACTCCATCATATGTAACACTGGGTGGTGTTTACTTACTTTTGAGACTCCTCCATCCTCTCCTTCCTCCCACGGATTCCAGTCTAATTCTCTGCCCCTTCATATTTGGGCAGGTACATCTGTTCCGCAGAGCTTCCTCAATTAGAAAATCTGTCTGGTTTTTCTGCCAGGCTTTCTCATCATCACTCTTAAGAGGCAGACTCTCAGAATCCTCCTTCCTGGCCCCACTGACCACTGTTGCTAACTAATCCCATGCTTGGGGCTCCCTTTCCCTGAACTCTTTTCTACAGGAAAGGAGATGGACAAAAATGATTTTCCTTTGATTTACAAATGCATAAAAATCCATTTCAACACTTTTATCTTGCCTTTTAAGATAATAAAAATTAATATCAGATATCTACAATTTTTTTGCAGCCCCTAAATATTTGTTGGCCACAAGAATTCCACTAAAATACAAAATAAGGTGAACTTATAAGCACGCATTTTTCAGCAGATAAAATTGACAAAGCTGTTCATTCTCCTGTGGAAACACTGGCACTGTCTTTTTATTCATAAAATTCCTGAATGATAATATTAGCCATCTCTAGTTAGGTGCTAGGAAAAATGAATGAAGTATCCTGAGGAATCTAAATTAATGTTTTTCACGTATTACAAGTTAAGCAAGGGAAATAACGTTTCAGCATGCTTTCGTGTGGTCGTGCCTCCCAAGGGACATTCAGGGGCTGAAATCCAGCCTTTTCCCATGCTCCCTGCTTGCCAAGTCTTCCCTCTGGTAATCAGAGGAAAGAAGTACCTTTGTGTATTTCCTCCCTCAGTTACGACGGTCTTTTTGTAAGATACGCACCCAAAGAAGTGGGCCTTTTTGTGATTCCTACCTTCCCCACCATCTCCATTTTGTTAATTTGACAGAAAGGTGTTATTTGTGTAAGCTGAGATCCTGACTCAGCACATTATTTCTTTTTTTCATTTGGGTTTTTTTTTTAGTTTGCCAAAACATATCTAGTTTGTTTTTTCTTCTCAACTTTCTTTAAATAAATTTGTACTAAACTAATGAAAGGATATAACTATTTGTGAATGAAGATTGAAGACTCTGTACTTGATAAAGTGTTTACACACTGAATATTTACGTGGACAGAAAGGGAAGACTCTCCCAGATTTTGCTATGTGTTTTGAAGAGTTCCATTTTCATATTTATTCTATGCTAAATTGAATATTGCACATTTTTCATGAATTACAAACTAAATATAGACTTTCCATATAATAAACAGTAAATTACATTTTCTAATTTAATTTTATGGAGCCTCTTAAGATATTAAAAGAATGTGAATAAATATAACAATATTAGTTTGATAAATTTAATTTTCTTTGATATTCTTATTGATGATTATTCCAATTTCCTAAAAAAGTAATGATCAGAGCATTTAAGACATAAATCATTTATTAAATTATAAACTTTTATAACTTTTATCTACTTATTTATTCATTCATTCATTCATTCATTCATTTCCTCATTTTTTTATTTACTGCCACTCCAAAAAGCATTTAAGGCAACTTTCTATGATGTTATTAATGGTTCTGTGTGCTTCTTCGGGTGTGTTCTGTTGTAATTGAACTTAGCTATTGTCTTGAAATGTTATGTTATCAGAGAGAAATATAATACAGTTGACCCTGTACAACATGGGTTTGATGTGTAAGGTCCACTTATATATGGATTTTTTCAGTATATACTGTAAGTGTATTTTCTCTTATGATTTTCTTAATAACATTTTATTTACTCTAGCTTACTTTATTGTACAAATACAATATAACATACAAAATATGTGTTAATCAACTGTGTTATCCGTAAGGTTACCGGTCAAGAGTAGGCTGTCAGTAATTAAGTTTTGGGGAAGTTAAAAGGTATATGTGGATTTTCAATTACAAAGAAATTGGCATCCCCAACCATGTGCTGTTCAAGGGTCAACTGTATTGTAAAATGTCAATTCAAACTATCATTTTTATTATCCAGATTAATGATAGAATAAATATTTTGATAGGAGAAGAATAAAGAATAAACTTTATTGAGAATCTACTATGTACCTGATACAATGAGGTACTTTAAGTATGTTTTTTTCACCCAACTCTAACAAAAACTCTCATAGGAAGTATTTATCTTCATTATATTATATAGATGAGAAATCTGAGGTCATGTGTCACAGAAAATAAGTCACTTGTGTTTTTACTGTTTTACTATTGTAACCTCTGTCCCTAGCATAGGGGCAGCTAGAATTAGAATCTGACTCTGCTTGGCACCCAGGTTCCTGCTGTTTACTATATGATGATGCCTTCTCAAATGTTTGTAAAACCTGGCATTTCCTTAGAACATAGCTCATAAGAGTTGATAAAGCTCTCTTATACACACTACTATCCCACATCATCTTCATAACAATCCAGAAAAGTAGATATCATGGGTTGAAAGAAAGAACACGTAAGTAGAATATATTCATTTATCCAAAACATATCATGACCCAAATCTCCCCCTATGTGCTACAGACACATGCTTTCTGAGTTAGCTGAGCTTACTAAATGCTAATAGTTATCTTGCACTTATTAAGATCCTTTTGCACTTCCTAATAACTTACTACCACTTAGAAATATGGTTGGTAGCAGTCAAAAGACCAAGGTTGTGAACTCAAGAAAATCATAAATTAATCATCCATGCCACTGCAGCCCCAGGGATAAGCAGGAATGTGAAAGAAATCATTGGCCTTTTCTAACTTCCATTTGCAGATTTCCGGCTGCCAATATTAATAGTGTGCTCGCTTCTACACTGGAGCAATTGATACTTTGTTTCCTTTTATTTCTTTTCTTTAACATCTCCCACTGTAAATTATACCATAGCACCTAATGCTTACTGGATTATTAAAACATATATTAACATAAATTTTAATATCAAGAGAAAGGATGCTGAAATTATGGAAATATATTATTAAATCATCTTTTCATAGAATTTTTCCTGGAAGAAAATGTTATCTATTTTGTTGGTTAATACTCATTCTGCTGTATTTTGAATTAGATAAGTTTAGAGAGCAATACTTACACCTAAATGATTTTAAAATTTCTAATGTCCTTTATTACTGCATCTATGCAGATGACTCAGGATCAAATATGCCAGCATTTTACATGCATTTATTTACCCCAGTTCCAAGGATCCAAGGATTGATGCCATTTAGGTGGCACCTAGGGACAGTTTATCTACAGTTTATCTACAGTTTCTATTGATCTTGCTGCATTTATTATTGGCTACCTACCTTCAGGAAGGGTTCTCTTAACTTCCTGCTTATGCAAAATGCTTTTATCTTATAGCCACATACATTTTCATCAGTAGGAGCTAAAATTACCAAAATAATCTGCTTCATCGTTGTAATACAATGTTGGTTTAAGAATCATGTGGACATGACCTTAACACCTTCAGATTGAACCCCATGATATCATAATAGTTTAGATTCAAGCTTGGCATACAGTTGTCTTTATACCTAATTGTTTCAAAAACATGCAGGAAAAGAATAATATAACAATAATTTTGCCAGAAATATTTTGAGGAAAATTAATTTTAAAACATTTTTTGAATCTACGGTAATGCCTTTCATGAACCATGTGACAATACTGAGCAAAATAGATCCTTGAGATCTTAAGGGATATGTTCCAAGACCTTTTCAAAACGCCAAGTGGTAATACCACACTTACATAATTTCTCCGATGAAATGCACTAAGCGTTTATTGTACCCATTAATTAGCAGACAAGAGCAAAGCCATTGGATCAGCTAAGTTCATTTACTTATATATCTGTGAATCCTGTACATACACGTACCGCATATGGAGACGTATAGACACACCTGCATGCACACACTCATATACATACACAATATATAGAGAGACACACATACTCATGTACATTTGTGTCTCAGCAAAATTAGAAATTACTTCTTCCAATAGACACATGTGGTCATTCACAGCAGTGTGAAATCTACAACTGTCCACAGCAGTCTTTGGGACCAGTACCTATTCAGCAAAACTTTTACTAGCATTACCGAATTTCTTAAATACAATTTTTGATTTTTCACTAAATCACACTGACCATTTTCTCTATTATTTTGAAATATTGAAGATCTACAGAATTTAGAAGCTGAGAGGATGCTGCAGCTGATGATTTTCCATGTCCTTTAGATTTAATTGGTTACATGTGGTAAGGATAAGAAAATTCATCCTTAATCTTTTAAACTATATAAATAAAATATCTAGAATATGGAACTAAAAGTAAATGAATAACTGAACCTCAATTCAGTTATTTTCTCTGAAATAATAAATTTCAACAGTGATAACTTCATGACTTTTTTTATACTTTTCAGTTGCTCCTTTTAATCTTCTGTAGAATTTTAACAACTGAGCAAATCCATTTATACTTGGTTCATTAGCACTTTATCAAGAGTACAATTTTTTGTTAATTTCTGTACTCATTTTGGGAAGTAATGTGAACCTACCACATAACTCTCTTCTGGGTTCCCCCTTCCCAAACAATAAATTGTTCCCATTCTCTATTTCTGCAAACTGAAGTCACCCCTAGGATGTCTTACTTGGAAACAAAAAGACCAAAACATTCTTGAAATTAATAAAGGAAATTGCATTCAAACTATTTCTTTAATCTCGCTGTCCAGTGAAAGTATTTCTTTATGTATCTGCATGTTTGTTTCCTTTGGCCATAATAGAGAGAAATTGGTACGCTTGCTGATCCTAATGTTAAAGAGAAAGAGATTAATTCCTAAACTAATGAAGAGCCTATATCATCATAATATTAGAAATTTAACTAAAGCGTTTTAGCCCCCCCTTTTTTTATTATTATTACGCCAGAAAGAATTTTGCAATTATCAGTTGCTCTCTGTGACTAGAAGTCGTATCTGGCAGCTGAAACAAGTTTAGTGGAGGAACAGAGGTGGCGTGATAAGGAGGAAAAGAGAAAGATGCCTGTGTTGAACTCTCAAAAAATCTGTGTTGCGCAGACCTAGGCAGATGAACACTTTATTATCCCACTTCACTGGCACAGAAACCCAACCAGAAAAAAACATGGGCCCATAATGCCTGAATGATTGTATTTTAACTGCTTAATTTTAATAATTTGAGTTGTCATATTTTAATATCTAGAAATTGCCCAAACAATAATCCGGAAAAGGTAAAAACTAGGAAATTAATGCTTGAAGGCAAACAGAAGGACCTTAAATAATTATCTGGTTATTTTTAAGTAATGTATACTTTAAATGTGTTCATGTTCTGTTTCCAAAGAAACACAAATTCATTTCTAGCTAACACAGGAGATTCAATTCAATTTGTTTTCTCTTTTTTCACCCTTTCAGATAGGCTCATGAGAAAGAAATTTACATGGTCAAAGAATAAGAAGAAAACTGAGTCATCTTCTTACTTTTCACTGTCCATTAGACCTTAGGAAAGCTTCATCTAGTTTCATAACAAATCTGATTTTCAAGTAACTCCAAGCAATGCTTTTAAACAATGCATGCAGTCAGAATACAGATAGAGTGGTTATATAATTGTTTTCTAAAGGAGAACAACTGGAACTATTCCATGTAATCAGAGGAAGCCTAGCAAGCAGCCCACCTCTGCCATGTTATAAAGAGAATGGTCTAGTCCTCCCATTCTGAGTTTGGAAGACAATACTTCACACAGAGTAGAGCTGCACATTCATGCTGTAGCTCAGCTTTATTTGTCTGTAGTGATCCTTCAAAGCATGCACATAAAGTGAACTAGGGAACACTAAGCATAGTATCTCACCCCTAAGAATTCCTCAGGAACTCAAGAGGTTAGTACTTGTGTATCCTGTAGGTTCAGGGAAGAGAAAGGCTTTGTGAAAAGTTAATCTGCTTTCAGAAGAAAAATATCTCACTATTATATCCCTCTGTGGTGTGAGAATCCTTCCTATTATTCAGGTCAGACTAAGGAGGACCCCCCCCTCCAAAAAATATCTAATATTATAATAATAAAGACAGAGAAATTATTATTTGTTAAAAATAATAAGCAGTAAATCAGCAAAAAATAAATATATATGAAGAGTTTAAACTTTAATGCATGTCAACTATATAAATAAATTTTGACTTAAAAGTCATTATTTATACTGTGATTCTAATAATATGACATTTTTGTTGTTTTACTTTCCCCCTTATAGCTATCTGTAGATAATGTCATATAACCATGAATCTTACATACATTATACTAGTGTTAACACTCTTTTGGATTAGTGCAAGGTATATGCTCCCAGAATCAGTACAGCCTTATAAAATTTGTGTTATGCTATTGTTTCGAATATAGGAGTTACATACTGTGTTTCTATGGTTTCAATTTATACTCTAAATGATAGTGGCATACTCAGGAAACAAGCAAGTTTTAAATGTGCTTTTTACAGTTGGTTAATTTTATTTTGATTATTTTTATGTAGGTACTGTAAATAATCTAAACTTTTCCTTAAATTTCAGTATATAACTCTAAGAGTGTTACTTTAGTTAAATTTCTCACTGCTTCCAGAAAGCTGTCAATTTAGAATTTTTTACTGAGTAAAAGGTGTATAGTAATACTTCCAGTTCAGGATGCATGGGGGGGGGGGGAAGGGGTTGCAGTTAAACAAAATTAATTTTACCATAATCATTAGGGACTCTCTTCAGAAAACTATGATTAAACTTCTATTACATCACTAAAGAATGCCATACCATTTTTGCAATAGACCCCGTCCCAGCAAAGCAACATTTTAGACAATGGACAAGAAGATGTATCTCCTAGTGGCCAATGGAATCCTTATCCTCTTGGGAGACGGGATGTACCTCCGGACACCATTACTAAAAAGGTAACCAATTTTAAGTTGATGACACAAACCTTGAGCCTTGCACACCCATTGTAATATGTAATCCATATCTTATATCTTAACATCATTTCTAACTTTGTGACAAATTTAGGCTAGCTTTTATTTCACTATAAGAATTATAAGTGCACTGAAAAAGATGGTTAAGTGCTCTGAAAAGGATGAAAAATGAACATTGCCAAATGTCCGAGCTGGTAATAAATTTTTACAAACATTCTGCCGCCTCTCTGCAGATACTAGCACCTCTTACTAGTGCCTGACACCCATCTTTGATATGCAAGTACAGGAAGGTGTGTAACATATACTTCTGACTTTCTTGGCTTCAGCATTATAATATAGCCAATTTGTATGAAATAAAAACTTTTTAAACATTTAGACATTTTTTATTTTTATTTTTAATGTGTGGTTATTGATTTCAAAGAGGAAGGGAGAGGGAGAGAGAGAAATATCAATGAGAGAGAATCATTGATCGGGTGCTTCCTGCACACCCACTACTGGGGACCAAGCCCACAACTCAGGCATGTGCCACGACTGACCGGGAATCGAACTGTGACCTCCTGGTTCATAGATGGATGCTCAACCACTGAGCCATGCTGGCTGGGCATGAAATGAAATTTGACTACAAAGAAATTGATTCACATTTCTAAAGCTCATTCATCCATCCATTCATTCATTTAATAAACAGTGAGTCAAGTAACACTGTGTTTGGAGCAGTTACTAGATGCTGGGGAACAAAAATGAATAGGATATGGTGTCTTACCTCCAGGGCCTTTTAGTCTAGTGAGATAGACTGAGTGATATGTAGGTAATTATAAGACTACATGTTAAGTTGCCATAAAGAGCGTTAAAAAAGACTGAGAGAAGATAATTGTGAGATATATGAGGGAGAGGGGATTAGTATTCCAGAACATATGTTTTTAAACTCCTACAAATCAATAAGAAAATACATATGATAGAATATTTTAAAATTATAAAATACAAGGGAAATCAGAAGAGTAAATAAATCTTTTTAAAACTGAATCATTTAATGAAGGAAATGCAAAAAAAATGCTATTTTACGTTGGCTAGATTTGGAAAAATTAAGTATGAAAAATGAAGCGGTTTGTAAGTATATGAGCAATGGAAACTTTTATACTGCTTGTGAAAATAAAAATCACAATGGTTTGATAACAAATTATCTTATAAAGCTAAACATGCATAGACCCTACATGCCAACAATTCTTTTCCTGAGATATTATTATAGGAAAATTTCTGTACATGTCATTCAGATACTTAAAATATTCAGAATAGTTGAACATTGAAAAAAAACACAATATCTACCAGGACAATGTATATGCAAATCCTGCTATTCACACAAAGGAATATTTTACAGCCATGGAAATTTCTTAACTGTAATTATGATAATGTATATACATTTTCAAAATGTAAATAAAGTGAAAAATTAGTTTCAGAAGATATCACGCATCAAAAATACCACATTTATAAATCTAAAAAATAAGCAAAATTAAAATATATTGTTTAGGCATAATTACATGAGTGAAGAAACTAATTGTATAAGTAAATTGTTAACAAAATATTTAGGATTATTGTTATCTCTAAAGGGAAAACTGGGGGTAGGATGAGGGAGGAAACTGGCATTATTGGTACTGTTCTATTTCTTAAGTTGAATAGTGGTTCTTACACTCCAGTTTTTAAGTTCATGAGTGTTCATTTTATAACTGTGATTCATAACTTACATATGCACTACATAATCACAAACTCTTTGTAACCTAGGTGATGATTTCCCTCTTGATGATGACTTCAGTACTTTTAATATATATAAAATATCAAATTATTTAGCCCAAATAATTGTGAACATCCTGATTTGCAGGTGTTACATGTATTATTAATCTGCCTATTGAGCAATATTCAGCAGTGTAGATAACTATAATATAGTGTGATTAGTGCTGTGAAGATGGGATACAGTGCTATGAGGGCACGCACCTGTTTCGTAAAGAAACTAATGGAAGTTGAGAATGAAGAGCGGTGTAAAATAAAGCTAGAAGGATATCCAGAAGCCAAATCATGCTGAGCCTTATGGTGAAGGAAATGGGAAGGGAAATGTTGAACTATTTTAGACGGGGCAAAGACATGATTAAATTTTTCTTTAATGTGCACTGATAGCTTTTCAGAGAATGAATTGGAGAGGAGACTGACTAGAGGTCATTGAACCAGTTAAGAAACATCTATTGTAATTCAGGGAGAGTATATGGAAGCAATAAGTAATGGAGAGAAATGCATAGATTCGATATATTCTCTTTTTGTAATGACTTTTACCTTTAATGTTCTCAGTTTCTTTTTTTAAAAAAATCTTGAAGGGATATTTTAGGAGAAGTGTTTTTGTTTGTTTGTTTTTTATTTTATTTTATTGCTTAAAGTATTACAAAGAGTGTTAAATAAGTCTCCATTTTTTCTCTTGACCTTCCCACTCTTGCCCTACCCCCCAGTGTCCTGTGTCGATTGATTATGCTTATATGCATGCATACAAGTCCTTCAGTTGATCTCTTAACTCCCCCCTAACCCTCCCCAGCCTTCCAGCTGTAGTTTGACAGTCTGTTCAATGCTGTTCTGCCTCTGTATCTGTTTATGTTTATCAATTTATAATGGTCTTTATTTTTCTATGTATTCTTAAATGTTACACTGGACATGAGGCACAAGAGATAAAGGGCAGTTCCAAAACTGATTGATACCCAGGTTTCTAATTAGGGCAAGTGAGAGATGATATGCACTAAAATGGGAAATACAAAAAGAATAGTAAGTGGAAGTGGAGAAGAGAGTGAGCTTAAATTTAATATGTTGATTTTATATATTGTTGGGGCATCTGAGTGGAAAAGTTTAGTGGATATCAACACTAATAAAAGAGAAACATGCAAATTGGTGTCACTCTGCTTACACCCCAAGCCGCGCCCACAAGCCAATCAGAGCGACCATATGCAAATTAACCCAACCAAGGTGGCAGCCGGCAGCCATGGAGCTGGAGCAAGCAGGAGGCTTGGTTGGCCCAGCGATGGGAGAAGCCAAGCTTCCTGACTGCCTTGGCCAGCTATGGCCTCCACTCAAGGCAACAAAGTTTCAATTATAGAAAACAAATAAATCCCAGATACCCACTTCCAGCCAGCCTCCCTGGGAGCTTGGGTCACTGGGGGCCATGGCCAGCCTGCAAACAGCCATCAGCCCCTCACCCAGGCTGGCCAGGCACCCCAGCGGGGACCCCCACCCTGAAGGGACTGTGGCCAACCTGCAAACAGCAATCTGCCCCTCACCCAGGTAGTGGGAGCCTCTCCTGCCTCCTCAGCAGTGCTAAGGATGTCCGACTGCAGCTTAGGCCTGCTCCCCACTGGCAAGTGGACATCACCTGAGGGCTCCTGGGCTGCCAGGGGGATGTCTGACTACCAGCTTAGGCCGATCCCCTGGGGAATGGGCCTAAGCCAGCAGGTGGACATCCCCCAGACTGTGAGAGGGCACAGGCCAGACTGAGGACTCCTCCTACCCGAGTGCACAAATTTTTGTGCACCGAGTCTCTAGTTTATATATATTTATCTGAAGTTCAGGAAAAAAATTTTTTTAATGTTTTTTATTGATTTGAGAGAGCGAGGAAGGGAGAGGGATAGAGAGATAGAAACATTAATGAGAAAGAAACATTGATTGGCTGCCTCCTGCACCCCTCCTCCCCACCCACTGGGAATCAAACAGGTGACCTCCTGGTTCATGGGTTGAGGCTCAGTTACTGAGCCACACCAGCTGGGCCAAGAGAGAAATCTTAGCTGGAGGTTCAAACTTAGCAGTCATTAAATTGAGTCATGAGTGATGTAGATGGATGACATAGAACTCCACAGAACACCAACATTTCAGAGATGTTTTTAGGAAAAACAGAGAAGAAATCTTTTTTTCAGTGGGGTCTTTCCTTTGGAAGGTATAGAAAACTCAAGGGAAATAGCCTTGAACATTAAGGAAATGCTTAGCTAACATAAGAAACAGTCAAAATGTACGGGAAGGCTCATATTTATATGTAATATTAAATACTTAAGTTACTAATATTTCCCTCCTCACTCTTCTTTCCATAGTGTTAGCTTTATTCTAAAATCGGTTCCCCTCATTACAGGGTAAATAGAGACAGAAATCTAGAAAACTCAAAAAAAGGACTTCCCCTTTTAAAGAAAAGATAGAATTATGGTGGACTCTCGAAGGGAATATTTAAGACAGCAGACACCTGATCATATTTAAAGGCTGAAGGGAAAAAGCTGTTTGTTGAAAATCTCAGACAGGCTAGGAGGAAATTTTCTCTTTATAAGAAAAGAGGAGAGGATGATACTGATGGCTAGAAATTAAAGGAGTACCTGTCAGAGCCTAATGCAGCTTGCCTGCTAGATGGAGGGAACCATATGCACATACAGAGCTGCAAAGGACTACTCTAATTTTCCCATACAAGGGAAAGCCTTATTCATGCGTTACTCTAGATGCAACTAAGAGGTGTTTACATTATACATTCATACATACACTTTACATGAAATCTATTTTCTGTGTCCATAATGTCATATTTAATCATACCATCAATACAAATCATGATGATCATTTTCTTGCTTCTCTATGTACTTTAAGAACCACATGCGATCCTATATATTGATTAAATATTTGTGAGCTGGAATAATTGTTTAATTTGAAAACTTTATTAACTGTTTATACTTCTTGTCAAATGTGAAATAATATAATATGTCTTTAAGTATGTATTAAGTCTTCCATGTGTAAACTCGTTTGTATATTCTTTCTACGATAATGATAAGCATTTTAGGATTCAGCCCATGTTATAGTTCTGAGATTTTAGAATCTATAAATATATATGTCTACCTATTAGCTCACAGAATAGAGAGAATAAAGCATGTTTAAATATCCAGATTTAGTTTTTTATTATATCTTATATTGAATATATCAAATTCGTATTCGGTGAGAATTAACCTAAGGAAATGAAAATGGTATGGGATTATTTGCCTAGGCTGCAGGATTTACCGAAATAGGTGTGAAAATTGTAGTATTATTTATGTGGTTTATATTTTATTCTATAATATGGGTGGGTGTGTGTGTGTGTGTGTGTGTGTGTTTAATCATTGTTACTTTTGCCGTTGTCGTGAAGTGAGTAGACAAGTTAAGAGTAAAAAATGAGAAATTGAGCTACAAGTGGAAGTGAGAACCAAAGGAGACCAAGTGGTGAAGAAATCTTGCCAGCGCCCAGTTGAGTCTTTCTCTCAAAGTCTCTGCAGATTTTTTAATGGTTATCTCTGTGCCCGGAGATACTACTATGATGCTACTACTGTGTAGAATCAGTACCGTGGCACTACTGTGATCAGAACTATTGTAACACTGCAGAGAGTCAGTGGGAAATCCCTTTTAGAAAGGCTTTGGTTGAACTTGTGGCTCTCTGTTCTGGCCATCACAGCTCGTTGCTTGAACTAATATTGGTAATACTCTTGGCTCTGACGAGCAGTACTCCAAGTACCACAGCAGAACAAACATAGGTACTTTCCAAACTGAAGACCCAGAGACTGAGACACATAAATTAGACGAAAATAATCAGAAATAATTTTGTTCTTGTATCTGTCACAGGCCTATGTACCCTAACCTATGGCAAAATGTTGAGGCTGTTACATGCTGACTTGTGGTGTGTTTTTTAATGGTGTAATAGAAGGTGGTAGTTTTAAATTTTCTCTTGTGTGTCAGTCTCCAAAATTTTAAATACTGATTTCCATTAATTCCAAAAGTCTTGGAATCATGGCTAGAAGAACACGTCACAGCTATGTAAACCTCCCCCTGACTTCAAGGTAGGATTATACTTGAGCACTTTGAAAATTGCTATCACAGCCTTGCAATGGCAGAAAACTACAGTGTTTTCAGGAATATTTGTATTTTAGAGTCTTATCACCTCACTGCCTTCACTACAACAGTCTATTGGATTATGCTATAGTCACCACGGTAAGAATTATTATGTACCATGTATCTATAATAATAAAAGTGTAATATGCTAATTAGACCAGATGTCAAAGCCAGGGCTGCAAGGGAAGCCCAGTCCTAGGTGCCACAGGGAAGCCGGTACCGGCAGCCAGGGGAAAGGAGGCCTACTCTTGCACAAATTTCATGCATCGGGCCTCTAGTTCTATTAAATATTACTCTCTGCCAGACATTGTGCTATATGGTTGATGCATGTCTTCTAATCCTCACAACCATCATATGAGATAAGCAGTATTATATTTATACACTTTACTAAAGAAAAGATTGAGTTTAGCCTGGCTGGCATGGCTCAGTGGTTGAGCATCTAAACCAATAAAAGTGAAATAGTAAAATTAACCGTTTCTTCGGGACGGGGTAAGCCACGCCCACCAGCCAATCAGAGCAAAGGTATGCAAAATAGTCCAGTCAAGATGGCGGAGGCCGGAGCCGGAGCCGGAAAGAAGCCACAGACTGAGGCCTAGCGGGGCAGACTGGAGGCCTCTGCCGCAAATAGAGGCGGCAGCCGAGGGAGGGAGCAGCCAGCCAGCACGGGGACTGTGATTGGCCTGGGTGGGTCCCGGGGCACACACGCAGGGAGGCTGCTAAGCCTCCGCGGGACCCACTCAGGCCCATCGCTACGGGGGCGGGGCCCGTCGTCCCAGGGACTGTGATCAGCCTCGGTGGGTCCCGGAGCACACCGCTCGGAGGCTGCTAAGCCTCGAAGCGACCCACTCAGGCCCATCGTAGGGGAAGCAGAACCAGCCAGCAGGCCCAGGGACTGTGATCAGACTGGGTGTGTCTGGGGCACACACGCACAGAGGCTGCTAAGCCTCCTTCAAACCCACCCAGGCCCATGGCAGCCAATGCAGGGGTGGAACCAGCCGGCCGCCCCAGGGGCTGCAATGGGCCTGGGTGGGTCCAGGGCCACACACACGCATGGAGGCTGCTAAGCCTCCGTGCATGTGTTTCCCACGACCCACCCAGGCCCATCGGAGCCGCAGCAGTGGTGGGCTGGCTGGGCAGCTGGAGGATTTAATGAGGGAAGCTTTAGTGAGGGTGGGAGAGCTGCTCCCTTTCTCTTACACACACGCCTCCTGGGTCCACTCTCTCGCTGGCTCCATTTTCTCTTACACAGAGGCAGGGGTCTCCTGTGAGAGGCCCTATCTCCCTTCAGAGCTGGAGTGAACCCCCAGGGGAGCAAGGAGATGGAGAGATGGGCAGGGGGCAGGCGGAGCAGCAGCCAGGGAGAGTTTGGGGGAAGTAACCAGGTGGGGGAGAGGTGGGACAGGATGGAGGGAAGAATTTTATAAGAGTCAATAGACAGCAGAGTTAAAAAAAGAGGATGTATGAGGGAACTGTAGGGTCTATAATGAAAACCAAGTATAGTTGTGTACTGGGGACAGATTTTAAAAGTAGAAGTCAGAAAAGAAAAAAAGATAAATGATAGTGGATAATTAGGCAGGTAGATAGGTATTAAAACAGTGGAAGTAAGTAGAGAAGAATGTATGGCAAAGGTAGGATGAAAGAAAAAGAGGGAGGGAAGAAAAGTTATTAAGGGGGAGCTGGT